>SJJU01030051.1:0-11874 GCA_012932125.1 Conopomorpha cramerella | reverse complement strand
AGGCGTTGGTATGGGCATGGGAATGGGTATGGGAATGGGCATGGGTATGGGAATGGGGATGGGCATGGGTGTGGGTACACCTGGAAATGTTGGAATGGGTATGGGCATGTCCAGGATGCAGGATACCAGCACTATAAGTAACATGGGAAATATCAGCAACATGGCTACCATTGGGTCAATTGGAACCATGAGCGGAATGAGAGAAACAACGAACTACGGTGTTCGTCGCAGCTCCTTCAGCAACGAACCCCTTCCATTGCAGCATAGCCCGTTGAGCCCCCACTCCACTATGGAGAGAATGGGTAGCATAGATCGTTATGCCAACACCACACAGCATTCCACTTTCAACCGCCCCTATGGTTCGCGACATGGCTCTCGCCATGGATCCATGCAAAATCTGGCGTCGATCGCTCATGACATGGATCGTTGGGACATTAGCATCCTCCGCCAGGATGGTAACACCGTAACCTTCCAAGTGCACATTCCTGCGACAGCCCCAGTTGGCGTGTGGAACTGCTGGGTACAGACTAACCGCTTCGGCCAGCGCGACAACCGTCACGACTACAAGTGTGATGAGGACGTCTACATCCTGTTCAACCCTTGGTGCAGGGAAGACTCTGTGTACATGGATAACGAATCATCCAGGAAGGAGTACGTTTACAACGAACACGGTAAAATCTGGTGCGGAACTTGGAGGCAACCGAAGGGTCGTAAATGGATTTACGGTCAATTCGACGACGTTGTTTTACCGGCTGTTATGTACCTTATGGAGCGAAGTGGTCTTGAGCATTCTGAACGAGGCAATCCAATCCGCGTCTGCAGGGCTATATCGTCTATGGTATGATTTGAAGCTCAGTGCGTATACAGTAAGAAAGCAAGTAACCAGCACAGATCGGTACCTACATTGTATAAACTTTATGTATGCGCTGACTACCAGCGCCGACTGTATATCTATAGATTTACCAATCGGGGCGGTTACCTGCTTACTTTCTGTATATCTACGCCCTCAGAGATGTGTGAATTAATCCGAATTTGATCCAATTTGTATTATTTTGATGGTGTTTTTCAGATCAATGCAAACCATGATGACGATGGACTTATGGTTGGTCGTTATGATGGAGAATACAAGGATGGCGTAGCTCCTCATGCTTGGACGGGTTCGGTAGCTATTCTAGAACGCTACCTGACTGACGGCGGTAGACCAGTTGAGTACGGCCAATGTTGGGTTTACTCTGGACTTGTGGTCACTATTTGCCGAGCTCTGGGTAAGTGGCGGCTAATTGGTTAAATTACTTATTTAATATCTTCTGGATTTCAAGAAAAAAGGAAGCATCCGGTATTCTCGCAATCATCCTACTAATAGGTACTCACATTATAGACACGAAAGTTTGTTTGGATTAATAGATGTTTCATATTACGAGTATTTCACGCAATAACTAGCTTATATGAGTTCCTCTGAATATGGCATAGCCTATAATAGTACATAATAATCTCGAAAAGTAAGTCAGTGGTAGGACAGCACCTACGTACCCCTACGTCCTCCTCCTTCTTCTAATCAAATTCGAACATATAACACATGACTGTAGGATTTCTTAATTACCTGTTGATTTTTCAGGTATACCCTGCAGATCAGTAACCAACTACGTGTCAGCCCACGACACCAACCGAACATTCACCGTTGACAAGTACTTCGACCGTGACGGGAACGAGGTACCCAATGGACCGGACGAGGATTGCTATGACTCATGCTGGAACTTCCACGTATGGAACGACGTATGGATGCAGCGACCTGACTTGCCTCAGGGTGAGAATTTAATTTCTTTGATATTATATGAAACAAATGATTATTACTAGTTCGCAATGTCCATTATTATTGTTGTACCATGTCTAACCCAGAGTAAATTATTCATTATCGACGTATCTTACGTAGAAGGAAAACATCGTGGTTAATCCTGCTTACCATAAGACCCACCTTTTAGTGACGTTAGGATCACCACCTGCACCCTGGTTGTTGTACGTGCTGCGTGAAATGTGGATAATTATGAATGAGAGAGAGAGAGATATAATCTACTTCATCTACTTCTACTTAACTACCTTAATATGCATACCTACTAATACATGTATAACTGTTCGTATATTTTCAACAGGATACAGTGGATGGCAGATCATTGACGCCACGCCCCAGGAAGAAGCCGAATCAGTGTACCACTGTGGACCGGCCAGCTTGGAAGCTGTACGTCGCGGCGAAGTGGGCTTCCAATATGACACACCCGTCATGTACTGCCAGCTCAACTCCGAAATGTGCCACTTCCAAGAGGAAGACAACTCTGAGTGGGGTTTCATTAGGATGGCGTCCAATCAATACAGGTACAGTTACAGAACAATGTGCTGATGTATTAAGAATCGGCTGTAGTAAGAATCCGGTCACCATCATCCTATCATTGGACATTAAGCTTTTTGTTTTATTTGTCATAGAATAACAACTTTATCTTATGGATGTTTTACTCACGAATTAATGTTTGTACTCATATTCCACTTTGTTGGTCGACCACAGTCAAGGCGCGTAGCACTTATGTACATACGACTGGATCAATGCTTATTTATGAAAATATTGATAACCCAGCCATTTAAAAAAAAGTCGGAAGTTTTACCTTTCACTACTTCACTGTGCAAGGAGTATAAAACCTTGTTCCTTTTTGGCGAACAATCGTTAACTTTTCTCCTACGTAAATATAGATAGATAGTAAATAGTCATTGCTATCTATTAACGTCCATCAACTGTGACCTAAGAGTAAAGCATCTGCATGGCAATCGAAGTTGTTTCTAATTATGCATTTACTCAGCGTTCTCATAGGCAACGTCGTAAAGGAAAACATCCTGGACACACCTCATACATACCTAAAAAGATATGTAAATTAGTGTTAGGAGATAAGGACAGTTCGCAAGGTATAGGATATACATAAGGACCTTCGGCCAAGAAAGTAGTCTATCAGTTTCGATGACACTACCTCCTGTGTCACTAAAACATCAATAAGGTAGAGTTGTTATATTGTGAGAAGGAAATAATGAACCTTAACGTCTAATGAGAGTCATATGAGTTTCAACCTTAGGGTGGCATACCAGATTCTTGGCCGTCTGTACCTAACTAGCCTCTGACCAGCGAATAGCACTTAGCACACTAAGTAACAAACATTTGAGGTCGATCGAACGAGCCAAATTAGAATGGCATGTCATAATATTTTAAACCATGGGGAATTTTCGGCGCCCTTGTTTCTCTTAGTTATGAAAGATGGCGCTAGGTGTACTAAGGGGGATTAATATCTACAAATTGCCTAGACGCCAAGCATTGAATACTGAAGGTTCAAACAGTTCATTTTAATTTCATTATTTGAGTTCATTTTATTGTTTGTTTACATGTCACAAAAGTTTCTGGAGTTCGAATAAAAAAATACGCACTAAATTATAACTGAGAGATATAGATCTCTCACTCCTACTAACGACATTTATCTCGAATAAGACATTTTTGGAGTTTGAAAATTCCCCTGGTTCTTATTTTTTAAATCTGGATTGAATTCAGCAACTACAACTTGCTACCCAGTTGATAGCTTCTGTAAAAACCTTCCCATAGCGTTGGCCGAAAGATTCTCACCAAGAACCCGAACCGCGAAGACGATGAGGGAGACAGCGACATGCTGGAGATAACCCAAGAGTACAAGAACGTGGACACCAACTCGCCTGAGCGCCTCGCCGTGATCTCGTCCTGCCGCGGCTACCAGCGCCTGCAGCAGTACTACGAGTACCCTGACCGCAACTATGACGACGTGTACTTCGAACTGTTGGATATCGACATCGTGCCCTACGGCCAGCCGTTTGACTGTACTATGAATATTCAGGTAGCTTTATTAATATTTTCTCTGAAAGACCAATTACGTCATAGCACAGCAAGATTTAAGTGAACGTTGTCGGAAACAAATGAAAAGACACAAAACGAATTACAGTTTTTTTTATATTCGTCCTACTGATCTACAATTTAAAAAAGTGAAACTAAAGGCAAGATAGGTTAGTGTTTTGTTAGAATTCTAAAAAGATTATTATCAGTATGACGTATCTTTGTCACCGATGCCATATGCACGTATTTTCAGCTATTATATACTAAGTGTGCGCGGATTTGCGCTAGCTGACTCGGAAGATATTGTGTTGATGCTGTGATTGTCACATCTTGTAAATTTCTTGCCCAAGTGTGCCTAACTGCTGATTGTAAATACTGTCATTTATTACCAGAATAAATCCCATGACGATCGCACGATCTGGTGCGTGTTGACGGCGAATTCCTGTTACTACACCGGAGCCATAGCTTCCCGACTCAGGCGCGCTCAGGGAGAGTTCATCATCCGTGCTGGACAGAGGGAAGTACTTAAGCTCCACGTGTCGCCTCAAGAATACATGGATAAGCTCGTGGACCACTCGATGGTGAAGGTTCACGCCATGGCGTATGTGAAGCAGACACGCCAAGGCTGGTCCGACGAGGAAGATTTCCCACTACATAAGCCGAGGATGCAAGTTCAGGTATTTGTGGTTTTCTATTCCACGTTCACTGTATTTCACGCAAAACTTGAAGTAAAACCTACCAGAGAGATTAATGTTTCATCAAAACATTTGCATAGGTTATAATCCCTGAGGTTATAATCCCTACCAATTAGGTTATAATCCCTGAGGTCCAAAAATCGTTTATTTAAACTCACTTTTTACGCTGGAGGCCTAGAATCTCCATTGTGTATGAGGGAAAAGTCAAAAGGCAAAAGGAAAAAGTCAATAGATCTCTCGATTTACTACTATTTACCTAGTGTCTTAAACTTAATTTAGATTTAGTCTAATGTACTCAAGTTTATATGAATGTACAGGTTGTTCCTTATGTTGTGTATTTCAGGTCCGAAACCAACCTTGCATCGGACAGGAGTGCCCGATAACGTTCAGCTTCCAGAACCCACTCAACGTCCACCTAACTGATTGCTACTTCACATTCGAAGGGAATGGAGTGCAGAGACCACGCCAGGTGAGCTGTTGATGTTTTTCGAAAGGCAATGGTAAAAGCTAGAGTCTTGCAATCCGAAGATTGTTGAATCGAGTAAAAGTTATCAACTTCAGAGCCTATATACTTTACCATAAGTTGAACGGACCTTATAAACAGCCATAGCCTTAGATAGCCATAACACCTGTTCCAATATGCCTGCTGAAATGTGGGTGATGCGTACTCCGGTGGATTACCTAAATCGGTCGACACTCGGTCAACATTCCATCCTTGTCCACCATGAAGCTGTATCTCATATTTGGCTTTCGCTTCCCCAGATTCGTTTCAGGGACGTGAAGCCTGGCGAGTTTGTCAACTACCAGGAGAAGTTCATGCCGCGCAAGCCCGGCGAGAGGCACATCGTTGTGACGTTCTCGTCGCGGCAGCTGGACGAGATCTACGGCTCGACGACGGTGAATGTGCGCGGCTAGCTAGCTGCCGGCCCGCTCGTGGTGGCGTGCCGCGAGCTGGACCGTTCCCACACCGCCCTCTCCCCAGAACAACAACTCTATATAGAGGAACACGTGCTTATCGTTAACGCGACTACCACCGACTGAACACTTTCAGTGTGATTGTTTCAATGTGATTACTACGGCCTGTTTTAGGGACACGCGATTTGCGGCCCGCGGATTTATTTGTCTTCGATTTTGACGGTCAATTAGTGCAACATGTATGGAAGTACGCGGTGAAGCGATCAGCGTGTCCTTAATAGAGGTCTAAGAACGACGGCAACGACTCGGCGAATTTTACCGGATTAATTTCGTTTATATTGTGTACTCATAGCACTTATTGCACAGTCAAATATAAAAAAGAAACAAAAAAAAATGATTGATTAAAACTGGTTATGTTATTGTCACTTATTGCACATTGTGTGTGTGATCGCTAGGTGTTAAGTGCTTACGTATAAAATGACGTGGAAGAAATCACTTGTGCCATAATCTCTTATAATTTTATATGAAACAACTCTCCGAGTTTCCTTTTTAATTAGCTTTAATACAATACGTGTTAAGTTTTGTGGTGAGGTGGGTAAGAGTTAACATATTAAGCTGCGTAATCGTTAATTGCTATTAAAAAAAAAATACAAAAAAAAATCATAAAACAAAAAAATATGCATAATTGCACGGTGTTTGTGTGTTTTTTTTGGGATCTCAAGAATAATAAATCATTCACTGTAAATGAAATTGTTGTTTTACTCTAATTGGTTACCTACTACCTATGTACATATCTACTGGTCTCACAATAATCCATTTCCAATAATCCATCCACAGGACAGTCCCTAGTGGACCTTTGAAAACAAGATGTCTTCTGGATCGTCCTAGGGGATGGTGAGTACGTATTGAACATCACATACGATGCGTATATAACATTGATACGATACTTGCACCACTTGGGACAAAGGTGTAAATACAGTCTTAATGGAGTATTTCTGCAATACTGTTCCAATTTTATCCGTAATCCCTATCAAATAAGTAATAAACGCTGATTGTCGACTCACATTCATTTTTGTTTCTTCTTAAAAAAATATCCCTTTAGTCGTGCCGTCCAAAAATTCTGCCACCAATAAGAGATGAACAGGGCACAAGTCTTGGCTTTAGGTGAAGAATAATGAATGATAGTCCTGAAGTTCAAACAGTAATATTTTTTTTACATATTCTCATGAAAATAACGTAATGTTACGCCTTTTCTTCGCATGTTGGCAGAAATATCACTCATCCAATTTCCAACAGGTATCTTATTACTTATTACGAATATTAATTCAGTCCATTTAGGTCTTGCTATATTTTTAGAACGTGACACAATGAAGTGGAACAGTTAAAGTTGGTATTTTCATAAAGCTGTTAAGTACTTTGTATTCCACGAAACGTGTAATAGTCACGTACGTGTTCTAAAACTGGAGTAGCACAGAAACAAAGTTGATATGAAAGACAATCTTTATAGTGAAATGGAGGGCATCTTTGCCAACTTGACGATTGTCTGTCAATCATTTTCTATATAGATAAACAATTGTCAAGCAGCACACGAATACCATGTCTCCAAAGTTTTTCCACCTCGCTAGCGGTTAATGGGGCGGTTCCGCCACTCGGCGTGTTCAATGTGCCTAATGTGCACAATTTGGGTGCTGCTAAGATTAGCACCACCCAAATTAAAAATGCACCCAAATGAAATATGGATAGATATCCACCCCAGTTCATAGAGGAACCGTAGTAAACCCTTCCTGTCCTTGTCATCTGTAGGGATAGTCCGGGCCCTAGATAGAATGACCTGTGTGGATACATACCTAAACGCGCTCTTGGTAATAAATCAATTAGATAATGAGCAATAAGTTGTAAAGTAAAATTGATTAAGAATACCTACGAAATTGGGTCAATTCTGCATCAACTTATTTTAATTGCATCTGGGTGAGAGTTCCAGAAATATGTTGGAGTGCTTTATTATTAAGATAATGATGTTAAAGTGCAAAGTAATAAGACAAGAAGACCTATTTCGTTATCCAAGCAAAATGTGATAGGTATGTTGGTTCACAAACTCTTGTGCATAATCTCTACTTACTACCTTACCCGCATAAATACACACACACACGCCACGCACGCACACACAAATACGCACCTTCACCCATACACCCTCACATACACATTCACAGCACATACACGTACACACACATATACACAAATACTATTTATTAGTATTTATTATTATTCTTAATCTTTATTATTATTATTCTCATCATTTGTAATCTTTGTTAACTTTTTTGTATAAAATCACGGAAGAGCGAAGCAACCTGATACAGGCTTAACGCTTAAAAGGAGGCTTCCAACATGAATATGTGTTAATAATCTTAAGTTAACGAAATAAACTTTTTTAAATTTTTTTTCTACTGGGATGAACAGATCCTGCTTTTCAGATCCCATTTAGCGAGTAGTACCTAAGTTAAAGGGTAAATCTCCACATCAATAGTACTATATCCCATGCTAATCTGGAATACCATACTGAGATGTAAATAGAATCAGCTGCCTTTCTCCCTGACATTTCGTAGAATCCGGCTGTGGGAATACGGACATGAATATGACGTCTCTACAAAACTTCATCATCAGCCTACTTTCCAATTGCACTCTTCTTCTGGCTTCTCGCATCCAGATTTTGTCAGCCGTCTTGAGCAAATCATCAGTCCACATTCCCTGAGTGCGTCCTACACTTCGTTGCCGAGAAGCGGCATCCGCTCGAGAACTCGTTTACTAAAACGGTCATCGGTTCTGCGGACAATATGGCCTGTCCATTGCCACAATACTTATACGAGTATAACCACAGATTCCGCTAATTACAGATGATGTCACAAGCATTCCTTACACCAAAATGTGACCTGAATATGGCGAGAATGACATTATGTATCCACAGACTTTTTATATTGTAAATACATCTTTAGAGTATTCGGTTGTGGCTCGGTTTATTTAAGACTGGTGACGTCATAGCCAGAACCTATTCCAACGTAACTCTACGTAACGATTTAACAGTTTTTGTATCTACCTAGTAAAAATCTTTTGATATGTTAGTAGAGCTGGGTACATGCGTGTGATATATTTTCTGTAGTCACATAAATATACAAGACTGCTTTTGATGTGAAAGAATGTTGTTGTTTAGTGTGGGTAAATAAAAGAAAGTTACTAGCGAACAATATAAAACATTTTTATAAATGTTATTTAATTATCGGCATCGAATATAACAGTTCTAATCAAGCTAACCATTTATAGTAGGCAAGTAAAAACCCTGCTTGCTTAACACACATCTCTACGCAGCCAGGTTGCCAGCCATCTACATGATACCTAACTAATTAGAAAATTAATAAAAGCCTAATAAGAAACTTTTTTATGTAAGATATATACCTATATAATAATATTGGTATACTATCTAAAGATGATAATTTTGGTGAGATGTTCGGTGATGTATAAACATATATTATATTAATTACCTATTTATTAATTATACTACTAACTTTAATTCTACAATTGTTACATAGTTGAAAGGCAATTCGGATTCAACTAATTACAACAACGGGTAACAACTCATAAAAAAAATTATACATAAAAATAAATGCGTAGGCACCTTTATGAAGGTCGAAGTTACAAACTCGTAGGTAAATTATTCAGCCTCAGTCAATGGAGATGATTGGAAATTTAAACACCTTCAGATGTGGCCATATGGCGCAGCGGACGGTCGCCTCGCGCGCCAAATATCTGTAAAATAAAACAGTTTGTTTTCGGCCAGTAACAATTTACAGAAAAAAGTTTTTTGAACATGAAGTATTGTTAACAAAAGTTTATAAACATGGGTGTTGTAAAAAGTAAATTAATGTGCTACCCGTGTTCTCCGAGGTGCGCCTGCTGTTTACCGGGAAAAAGTGATTCTTATGACCTAAGGGAGTTGCCTAGGCCACCTAGGTTGGAAACTGGCAGTAAGTAGATGGAAAATTACCAATTAACCGTACACGTAAGCAAATCAATTATTTGTCCGAACCTAATAATTAAATACAATGAAGGTAAATGAATGCAAGGAAACAAATCAAGTGTAATTTCGTTTTACGCAAGAGTATGTCATTATCGTATCGATAGATAGGTAGCATCATTTATTTGTATAAAATAAAAATACAAAGTATCTAAGTAAATGGTGCGTACCATCGGTAACCTTAGCTATTTAGTTCTATTCTGAGACATTTTATTAGCGAGTGGGTATGTTAACCTTCGGGCCATTTTAGGACATTACTAACATAGAGGTTCTAAACTAAGCTAACAAGTTATGTCGTTTGTAGACTTACATATTCACGTACCTGTCTATATGTTATGTATATCTACATGTTACAAAACTGCTTACAGTACATAGGATTTAATAACTATACCTAGAAAAAAGATTCAACTAAAAACAGTACTAGTCGCCCCTATCATAATAATTTATTTGCTTGCATGTGGTACAATTTCGCCCTGCAAGAGCATTGCAAATCAGTACAGAAAATAAATTCTCATATTATGTGAAATAATTATAATATAAATCTGGATAATTTCTGAACTTTATTGTAATGAAATGAAATATGATTTTTTATAGTTCTCCTTTTTTAAATATCTTCTTTCGAGCAAAATAATAATCATCGATCATAAACGACGAAGTTATCCGCGAACAAACAGAAATTGCGCTCGAATTGCGAAACCACCCTTTTTGAAGTAATAAAAAAATATAGTAGGTAATTCTAGCAGATGAACCACCATTTCGGATTGTCTTCCTCATCCACTTCGAAAAATGGTGGTAATAATTCAAAGTTAACCTGCTCACTAACTAGTTGACGACTTAAGTATATATGTTTCAAATTATACAATACATATTTTTTCCCGATTAGAAATATTTAAACAGAACCTGACATTTTTTCCTACATATAAAGTATTTTTTCGCTACCTAAACTTAGGCACAGCGGGATGTGGAATGACATGCCGGAGTCTGTGTTTCCTGCGCAGTATATTCTGGAGGTTTTCAAGGGCAAATAGGTGCCTAATGAACAAATGTGCTTCATCGCAGACCACATTTCTGCTTAACATCAGGCATCAGAATGGTGGTCAAACCCTTTTTCACTGATCATTAAAAAAACCTAAGCCTTTAATTACATCAATTATTCACAAAAGTACTTAGGAATTAGTTGCAATTTAGTTATAATTAAGTAAGTGTACCTCACACATTGCGAGTGTACCACTAACTATACAGTTTCTTTTGCCCTCGCAGTGTTCATGTTTGATACTTTACAATTTATTTAAAGGGAAAGATAAATCCAAATATCAATAGGTGCTAAAATTACAACTGATTTTGATTTACAAATGGAATTTATCGAGAAATCTGCAAGTGCTCATTACCTATCTAGGTTTCTTGACCCGACCTGGATAGACTAATAAAAGTTGCTGAACTTTAAGATAATATTGTACCTACATACAAGAAGTTTACTTGGTTTGTTTGTATATACGTTTAGGTTATAATACAATCTTAGATACACCTTATGCCAAACTAGGTTAGGCACCCAGTGATGAGAGATATACTATAACATCACTTTATCTATGAAAGAAAACCGAATCATAATCCGTTGAGTAGTTTTATAGATTCAAGCATACATAGGGACAGACAGCGTTTTATTAGCAGTTTTATTCCATGCGTGAGTGCACGCACTGCGATTTAATTTTTTAAGGAACCACGCAATGACATGTTATTAAAAGTTTATAACGGGTATTATAGGGCAAACAACGAAGGTAAACTGAAAGCTTATCTTTGATTAATTTGCGCGCTATAATACCCGTTTTAATCTTTTAATAGCACCGCGATTTCATACGCGTATTTCCAATATATCATACAGACGCCCTATGACATATAACGCCCTATAGATATAGTTACGTACAACAGGAACGGTATGAAAAGTGTCCTATGTTCGTTTCCTGGGGCCCAAGTCGCTATACTCTCAATAGTTGTATGACTCTGGCATCGTAGAGGAGAAGGATGTGCATTGCCGATTTCGTTACCTTTTGACGGGCCCGTTGAGTGGTCAGCATGTCTGCCTCTGCTCCATAGGACCGTGGGTTCGATTCCCACCGCTGGTAGGTATTTAGGTGATGAGCTTTTAAGTACTTGTTGGATGTGTCTGGGTGTTTTATTTATATAAGTATGTATTTAAAAGAAAAAAGAAAAGTATTTAAGTAAGTATATTTCGTTGTTTGATTTCCATAACACAAGTGCTTTAGCTACTTAACATGGGATGAAGGCAATGTGTGTTGTTGTAAAATATTTAT
>SJJU01030044.1:0-11373 GCA_012932125.1 Conopomorpha cramerella | reverse complement strand
GCCGTGTGGTGACGGCGAATAGAATACATTGTGTCACCACCCCAGCCCAACTTTTCCCGTCATGGGGGTCGTAAGAGGCGACCGAGGGAGCTCTCCAGAGAACGGGCAGCAGCGCTCTCTGTGAGTTAAAACACAACACCACTGCGATCGCCAACCCGCCTGCCAAGCGTGGCGATTACTGGCATTTCACCCCAAATGACGGATCTCACTGGGGGAGGCCCTCGTCCAGCAGTGGACGTTATGTGGCTGATGATGATACGCTTGGTGAACTGTAAGCATTTGCTTTAGAAAGGGCCTCCGCCTACCCCGCTTTGGGATTAAAAGGCATGAAGTGTGTTCTCAATTACTCATCTGTATATTTTTTTAAGTTTGTTACCTTTCGCCTGGTTGAACCGATTTGGATGTTTTGTTTTTTATTTGAAAGCTGGTGCTTCCCGTTTGGTCCCATATACATTTGGTTCAGTTCCGACAATGGCATCCATGAGAAAACCACATATGTCAATTTTTACTGGTTGAAGTCGTTCCTTTTTTCTTTAAGTTATATATTAATTGTTAATTTGTACTGTAACATCTATAACCCAATTTTTAATCATGGAAACTTACCTCAAAATTACCGAATTATGCAATAACATAGATGTTAGACGAAAACGCGTATATATAATATATAATTCAGACAATTTTCGAACGAACATTAAAACATTAAAGGATGTTTACCTACAAGCATCATCATCATCAGCCACATGGGCTCTACTGCTGGACGAGGGCCTCCCCCAAAGATTTTTATGAGCAATATTGTACAAGCATAAATAACATATACCTCTCTAACATCGATTTCTGCACTAACAACAAACCTCACAAAATATTTCCCAACCACAGTCAAGTTGCAGTTTCCTCATATGTTAACATTGTTATTGTACAGTACAAAGTTGTTACGGACCACTCCTAAACACTTATGATGCCCTAGTATTTTTTACATACACTGTTACATCGTGACTTCTTATTACAATTGTGATACGTTCGAGAATAGTGCGTCATTTTTCGGCTGACTCACTCGAGGTATCTCTCTTTGGCTTGTTCATAGGTGACTGGGCTATTCAATATTGTATATTCCTTTTTACATTCGTCGTAGGTAATTTCCTTGCAGGTGTATTTAAAAAGAAACTAAACGAGTAAGAGGTAATAGAGTGGTCAAACACTTGTGTAACTTTGTGTAATTGAAAACTTTGTACTTCGGAGCCTATTTAATTGAAAATACTATGACTAACAGTGGCGTGCAATTGGAGAGGCCTATGTCCAGCAGTGGACAGGTATGGGTTGATGATGATGATGAATAAGACTAACGGCTATCTATTTAATCATAACTTACTTAGTCACAGATTCAATATTCAAAATGATGAAAACATAGTATGACTCAAAGTAGTCTACCGCTGTCTGTCCCTATGTATGCTTAACTTTATAAAATAACACCGTGCAACGGGTTTTGATGTCTTTAGACGAGAAGATTCTTGAGGAAGGTTTATAATAATTATGTTTAATACATATAATAATAGCAGAGAAATACTGTTAATAATGTAAATTTACAAAACGTCTTTTTCTATTTTTGCTGGTTGTTTATTAGCTCAGCTGCCTCTGCCTACCCCTCTTTGATGTTTGAAGTGTTTTTTTCCCCTAATTATTATATTACATTTTTAGGACTTATAAATCTTCCTCTGAAATCACTATATCTGTTAAAGAAATCCGCATCATAATCCGTTGCGTAGTTTTAAAGATCTAAGCATACATAGGGACAGACAGCGGCTAGCGACTTTGCTTTTATACTATGTAATGATTGCTACTCACATCCAAAAAACTTTGTAAAACAACAGTTGTAATGCAAAATGAAAATTCATCTTAGATTACTACTTCAAAAAGGTGTTTGGAAACATCGTAAAGTAAAATAAACGCAATTTACAGGGAGTTACTTCTCATGGTGAGTTTTGTTGTATGGGGGTCAGTCTATAGCCCTAGGCAGGGCCTAGTAGGGTGTGTCTGGTAGGCAAACAGGTGCTCCATTGTAAAACGGCTACAGGTTACAGGTTATAGAGTGTCAAGGTCCATTATCTTTGTATCAGAAAATGTATGTAATAACTAGCAAACCCGCCGAACTCCGTTTCGCCACCAGATGGGTTAGTTTCGTTTACCCGCTTTTCTGTTGAATTTTTTCCCGAATTTTCTTTGCTATAAACCTCACGGAGCCCGAGACCTTACCAACGAATGCTAGAGTTCTGGAGTTATAGCGTCAGGGAAGAAAACGCGACTTATTTTTATATAGTAGACTAGCTGTCCCGGCAAGCTTTTGTTTTGCCATAGGAAGTCGCCTTTGTACGTCGTTTTATTGGATGAAATACACCTTTTAAACATTCCCTGGACTTCCACGTGTGATTCAAGACCAAAATCAGCTCAATCGGCCCAGCCGTTCTCGAGTTTTAGCCACACTAACGAACGGCGATTCATTTTTATTTATATAGATAGCCGGGTCGAGTGTGTAATTTTATAACAGGGTTGGCCATTGCGGTCAGTGAGCGTTACGGCACAAATATTACAGACGAGGTGCATTTGCCGGTAACTGGTATGATTTTGGAAGGATTACCCTTAATGTGGTCCAAGTCAGCGTCTGTGGTCCAGTTGGTCGGATACTTGACTTGTAACCGGGAGGTCGCGGTTTCGAGTCCGGCTACTAGACGTGTACTAATCGGGAATCGAACCCGCGACCGTCGTCCTAGAGGCAAACGTCCTGACCACTAGTCCATGCCGGCAATAGCTATTTATATTGGAATATATTTGATTTCATGCAATGCCTTCAGTCATCGTAGTGTGTAAACAAAGTGAAATGGAGCAGATATTATTAGAAATAAGAAAACATACGGTAAATATCCAATTAAAATAACCCTTAGTTGCATTATTTCTTTTTGGTCTGTATAGCTTATACATATCGTATCTTAGCGTGATATTAAAAGTTTAAAACGGGTACTATAGCGCTAAAATAAACCAAAGATAAGCATTCAGCTTACCTTTGTTATTAGCCCGACGTTTACCCATTTTAAACTTTTAATATCACGTCAGTGCGCGTTTACTTAAAATAATATTTAACAATCTTAGCGTTCCTAAATAATGTGGCATGGAAAAAATAAAAATTAATGTTATGTATGGATAAAAATTGCGGTCCAACTTTTGTCTACTTTCATAATGCGAACCGCCAGGATGTGGAATGACTTGCGGCAGTTTGTGTTTCCTCCGCATTACAGTCTGAAGGTATTCAAGTCACAGGGTTAAATAGGTACCTAATGTACAAGTGTGCTCCATCGTAGGCTACATCACTGCTTAACACCAGCCAGGATGTTGTTCAAACCCTTGTTCATGAATGTATTAATATCTTATTCTATCTGTTATATACTCAATACTTTTATCAGTCTGTTCTCCTTTATTACTCATATTTATGTCATACTTACCATTGTAATGAGTAAGAATGTTCATAAAATCTTGTTTGTTTTAAAATAGGTTAGCAACCGCCTAAGTGTGACTGACAAACTATAAATGGAAACTGTATTGGATAAGGTGATATTTATACAATTTATTTTATGTAGAAAGTTGCGGTTTGAAGGAAGATGTAGTGACCAAGATTGAAAAGGGCATGCTTCGGTGGTTTGGGCATATGGAGAGAATGGATGAAAGTCGATTGACGAAAGAGATTATATGGGTGATGTAATGGGCCGGGTGAGTAGAGGTCGCCCCAGAAGGACATATACAGACCAGATTGGTGATGTCCTGGCCGAAGGTGGCGTGAAAAAGTACTCGAAACCGGAGGTCATGTATGAAAAGATGTATGAATGTAGATGAAGCGAAAGGGGTATGTCAGGACCGTGACAAATGGAGTGTCTGCCTACCCCTCTGGGAGACAGGCGTGAAGTGTATGTATGTATGTATTTTATGTAATAAGAACTCTGTATGTTTCCTATACTAAATAAATAAATAAAAAAAACTCTTGAAAAGATCCTATTTCATAGACTACTGAATACCCCTGTGCGTCTCAACGCAGACCTATTAAAACTTATAACGAACTTTCACAAGTGTTCTAATGAATTTCCCTCGCTTGTAACTGGAAAAGGCCAACATTGAAAAACTATAGACGGGTCAAAAGAATGTGAACTTTACCATCGAAGTTATTAAGTTGGTTTTACTTGTAGCGCCTCAGGCAGGTGGTCCTCTGCCATAATTACATTTACATTTATTATACCGATCTTATTCATATGCAATTGAACGGCAGTAAGTTTTATGATCGCGGCGACTAAAGAACACGTTTTTGAACGTTCTTTATAAAACTTTTCGTGAAAAAGTTATTGTTTTTTATTACTTTTATTGGTATAATTTTTTTTTATAGAGTCTAAAATTACCCGTATTTTGAAACTTGAACAAATTACTACTCAGGTAAGTTGTTTACGTATGCTTTGTCTCACTCAAGTTGCAGGTGTCAAAAAGAGACAATTGCGCGTAAAGCATTAAGTTATACCTTAGTCCCAAAGTAAATAATTAAATATTATTGAAGGTCTTCAAGTCACTGGGATTATTAGCAGTGGCGTGCACACCATATAGGCAAAAAGACACTGCCTACACCTTAGTATTTTGGCTTCCCGATCGAATAATAGAGTTATTGCTAGATCTTTTTTTTTGTACCCACGGAATAGGCTAACGAAGGTCCTGTGGTTTGTTGGTGAGTGGATAGCTAGGTATTACGTAAAGACAAATTACCTATACATAGGTGTGAATCCTTGGGGATTACTGCCTACCTTGTCGTAAAAGCCAGTGCACGCCACTGTTGGTCTGTAGTTTATTGACAACATATGACAAATAAAATTAAGTTTTATGAAAAATATACTAACGAAAATGATATGACACTACACTACTACACTATTAATAAGTTGTTAAAGAAGCATTAGCAGATTTTATTATTTAAGGATTATGTACTCAAATTGTTCTTTATGTTATATTTTTTAAGTTTTATTCGATTGTATTGTAAAAAAAAACACATTAAAATATAAATAGGTGTATATTAACACACCCCCTAACAAATAAAAATCGATAATGAAACCTTTACGCTTGGAAAATGTATGGTTTTTCATATGAAATGTGAATTCATTCGCTTAGCAAAGAGCCTATTTACATTTTTGGCATCCAATTTTAACATGAAAATAGATCTTCAGTACTTTCATCGCAATATACACACATCAAAAGTATCTAGGGATCAAGTACATTTTAGAAGATTGCAATCAAGAATATATTTTACAAAAACTGAATTCATTGATAATTTATTCAAAATGTGGTGATAAGTCATTGATACAGGCATGGGGAATTAGGTAAGAGACCAATCCAGAAGATTAGATTTGATTTAAATAAATTAGATTTTATTTTTAGAGCTAAAAATGTTCTTGATCCCTAGACACTTTTGATGTGTGTACATAATACGCAAAAAATATCACCAACCACAATATAATCAGAACAATAAGGCAGTACATAGAAGTCACGTTTTTATCATTCATAAGTATCGTTTTGAAAATATCGATGATGCAATGATAAACGTCTTATCTAGATGTCGCTAGTAGATATCCAGGGTGACTTCTGTCAGGTATATTTAAGTACGTTTTTTTATTATTTAAAAAAAATACACTTCACACCTCTTAATCTCAAAGCGGGGTAGGCAGAGGCACTTGCAAATGCCCACGGTTCACCGAGCGTATTTAACCCAACGTGACAGGGGGTGAGCCCATGGCCGTTATAGGGTTCACACACCTTGTGGTGTGCGGGTTTTATCACGATGTTGTCCTTCACCGTACGAGCGTTGCGTTGCGTACATAGGCTTTGAAAAAGAGTCCCATTGGTACACGTCCAGTAGCCGGACTCGAACCCGCGACCTCCCGGTTACAAGTCAAGTATCCGAACAACTGGACCACAGATGCTTAAAATAATCAAACTTTTTCAACGTGTAAACAAACAATAAACAATTAACCGCCACCTGAATAAACTGACTGCTTGACGTAAGTCATTTCGTTGACATTAATCCCCCCTTAATACACCTAGCGCCATCTTTCATAATTAAGAGAAACCTGCAAAAATGAAAAATTCCTAATGTTCAACCGATTGCAAATAAATGGTGAAAATACCTTTTTTATCCTACTTCGTCATATTTGGAAGTGTGTATGTGTGTCGTGATGCGTTCTATTATAGTTTAGTATTATTTTGTAATGAAAAAGCATTACGTCTTGCAGCGAAGAATTAATATTGCAGTATTCATGGACCATTCTTAATTTTTCATATTTTATTTTGTAATTTTCTGTATTAAATGTTTATATATCATAAACGAACTTGTGTGAAATCACCATTCCTGTCCTTTATGATGCGATTTATCATCTCAAATTAAATACACATCATACAATAATATTTTACAACAAATACAGTCAAGGACTGACAGAGCGATACACTTCCGGCAAGTTTTTCGTAACGGTCAATACTCAATACTCTAACGAACTCTTACGAAAATATGTTAACTCGGGCTTTTAAAAAAACTACTTTCGGTAAAGTTCCGGCTGTCCTAAACTAAACAAACTAAACTAAATAGTACGAACGCACTGTTAAGACTTGAAAATACACTAATAATGAGCATATTGAGAATTATTTAAATCCCAAAGCGGGGTAGGCAGAGGCACTTGCTAAAGCAAATGCCCACGGTTCACCAAGCGTATTTAACCCAATGTGCCAAGGGAGTAAGCCCATCGCCGTTATAGGGTTTAGACACCTTGTGGTTTGCGGGTTTCATCACGATGTTGTCCTTCACCGTACGAGCGTTGTGTACATAAGCTCTGAAAGAGTCCCATTGGTACACGTCCAGTAGACGGACTCGAACCCGCGAACTCCCGGTTACAAGTCAAGGATCCGACCAACTGGACCACAGACGTAGCAATATAAAAACATAAAATCAGCGAAAGTATGATGATACGCTCATTTACTACAATAACGCGATATTTCACAATATTTTGTAATTGTGAAAATAATCCTTAGTAATAATAGTAATAAGATTGTTATTTCAACAGTAATCGCCATGGCACAATGTGCATCGAAAAACCTTTAATTAGGACCCTATAAAGTATATGATGAAAGTAACAGGGTCCTATGAAACACTTGGAGTTATTTTTACGTCTATCGAGAACCAAGATGGCGGTATATCGGGAGGTTAGACTCCGACGCTGGCTTCGGAACGTAATGTAGCGTGTTTATGTGACGAAACTTATAAATACCGTTTAATGATTGCACTTAACACTACTCTCAGGCGGGCCTGCTCGTAAACGACCCCATATAGCCGTACCTGAAAACAATAAAAAGAAATCAATAAAGATTATTATACACAAACTCCGCAAAGTTATGTTCCCCGGGTTGTACCGTTTTCGTGGGTATTTCGGGATATACTTTAGCCTATGTCCTTCCTCCACCAAGATTAGTTAGGTCTAGTACTTATACATAGAAGTTTAGTTTATTATATCTAACAAGTTCTGTCAATCCCATATCATAAACTTTCGTCTTTAGTACCAACGAACTATAACATTTCGTCCCTTAGCTAACAACACCGCTAAAGTAGAAAATTGGTGGTTTTTACATTTTAATGCCATTGGATGAAGCTGCGCATTGCGCGTTGTACCATTTGTGTAATGAAATAGATTTCAACAAATCAGAAGCCGTAATTTAAAAAAATGTGACAGCGTAATCAGCAACAGTTTTTTTTAAGCTCCTGTAAAGTTGGTAAAATTGACTTAAGCGGTGTTGTAAGCTAAGGGACGATTTGTGCCTCGCGGTGGAACTGTATTATGTCCCGTTTCTTCGATGAATTCGGGATAAATGACTGTCTATTCACATGCAATGCCCTAACAGGGTCATGTATTAGACTTAAGATATGTGGCAATAAATATAAATAAATAAATAAATAATCTTAATCCAAGTTTCAGGTGCAGCGCATACCCCAAACTTTGAGGGACCGTTTGTTGTATGGAACGCCCTGTTTAGTTCGCTAATACGTTAGATACACACATCAAAAGTGTCTAGGGATCAAGTGCATTTTAGAAGATTGCAATCAATAATATATTTTACAATAAAAACTGTATTCATTCATAATTTATTCAAAATGCGGTGATTCATTGATACAGGCATGGGGAATCAGGTAGGAGACCAATCCAGAAGATTAGATTTGATTTAAATAAATTAGATTTTTTTAGAGCTAAAAATGTTCTTGATCCCTTTCAAAGACACTTTTGATGTGTGTACTTGTTACAAGAGCTTTTACAACGCTGATCTGGCCTGTGGCCGTCTCTCGAATGATTATTTGGCTACGCAATCAAAACATGTGTTTGGGCATATGGAGAGAATGGATGAAAGTCGATTGACGAAAGAGATTTATATGGGTGATGTAATGGGCCGGGTGAGTAGAGGTCGCCCAGAAGGACATATAAAGACCAGATTGGTGATGTCCTGACCGAAGGTGGCGGGAAAAGTACTCGAAACCGGAGGTCATGTATGAAAAGGTGTATGAATGTAGATGAAGCGAAAGGGGTATGTCAGGATCGTGACAAATGGAGATTTGTAGTCTCTGCCTACCCCTCTGGGAAACAGGCGTGAAGTGTATGTATGTATGCAATCAAAACAACGATGCGATTAGCCGGTGGCGGTCCAGTCCCCTAACATAACGATGGTCCCAATTAATAATGTCGGTAGTGCAATTTTAGAAATATGTAATAGTGTACTTATCTACACCGTTAGATTGGCGATATTAAGATCTATAAACTTATACGTATATTACGTCACATAAAGATACCAAAGATTATACGCTGTTGTAAATTTGAAGTATGTACCACAAGTAGTTTAGTTTTAATATCCAAAACTAACTTCTCTCCTGAACATGTTCCGTTTTGTAGATCCGACTTTCTTAATAGGGACCGTCGATAAATTCAATCAGCAATCCTATCAGAGAAGCGACCAAAATATATCTTCTTAATACATATATAAAAATCGAGTGTTATGATGTTTGTTCCCGTTGAACTCTTCCCCAAGGCTACCGATATTCACAAAAGTTGGCATTTTTATGTAATTTCGTCCAATTTGAGAGATATGATACTTTACATTTCGTCCTGCTGGCCACAGGCCACCCTGGAGGTTATACTAGTTATATTAATAGACAGCCGAAAACAGTGCAATTGGAGAGGCCTATGTCCAGCAGTGGACGAGTATGGGCTGATGATGATGATGATTAATAGACAGGACAAAGTCTGTCGAGTCCACAATTTTTTTAAATATTATTCTTGACAAGAAAATACAAATTGTACTTTGTGTATTTTCCGTAAGTTATGTTCTATTGTTACTCAATTTTAAGAACATTGCGACAACACTTTTGCTAAACGAATAACAATCTGCAGGTCTTCAAGTCACTGGGGTGAATAGGTACCTATTACCTAATGAACAAGTGTGCTCCATCGTAGACCACATCGCTGCTTAACATCAGGCAGGATGGTGGTCAAACGCTTGTTCATAGTGATAAAGAAGAAGCGACATCAGTTCGGTGTTCTTGAACAAAAAAAAAATACACTTCACGCCTTTAATCCCAAAGAGGGGTAAGCAGAGGTAGTACCCACGGTTCACCGAGCGTATTTAACCCATTTAAACGTGACAGAGGGGGTGAGCCCATCGCCGTTATAGGGTTCACACACCTTGTGGTGTGCGGGTTTCATCACGATGTTGTCCTTCACCGTACGAGCGTTGCGTTGGGTACATAGGCTCTGAAAAAGAGTCCCATTGGTACACGTCCAGTAGCCAGACTCGAACCCGGGACCTCCCGGTTACAAGTCAAGTATCCGACCAACTGGACCACAGACGCTCAACATTGAACATACAACAATATAACTAAAATATATTTCACAAGTGAATATTCCCACAGTCGCTACGATCCTATCTGAAAGCGACCTCAATTTTAAAGTTTCATTACGTACTCAGATGTGTGAACGCGCGGGGAGGCGCACAAATGAAAACAAATGTACAGAAATTAGGACAGTGACATTACGAAAGTGCCGCCATGTTCCCAGAAACAATGTGCCATGTGGCCCTCTGCACATGGGAGGGAACACTCCCGAACGCAATTAGCTGAACATAACGGGATTAATTGTGACTAGGTGTCGCGGCAAACTTTTATTCTGTTATAGGAAGTCGCATTTGTTGGAAAAAAAATACACCTTTTATTCATCATTCGAGAGACGGCCACAGAACGCTCGCTCGCTAAAAGCTCTTGTAACAAGTACACACATCAAAAGTGTCTAGGGATCACGAACATTTTTAGCTCTAAAAAAATGTAATTTATTTAAATCAAATCTAATCTTCTGGATTGGTCTCCTACCTCATTCCCCATGCCTGTATCAACCTTCGCTGGGCTCAAACGTGTAATTCAATACCAAAATAAGCCAAATCGGCCCAGCCGTTCTCGAGTTTTAGCGAGACTAACGACATCAATTCATTTTTATATAGAAGATAGATAGATGGAAAAAGGAAGTAAGGATTAGGCACCCTACTTCAATACTGAGTCGTCTCCCGCTGTCTGTCGCTATGTCGAGCCATGCATGACTGCCAAGTTATCGTAAGCGACAAAATGTAAATTTTAAAGGTGAAGGCATTTTTTTTTAATATTTTTGCACGTACAAGACACACGGATCTAAAATTTTAAAGAAAACTGTATTGACATATGATATATATAAAAAAAATATACAGTTAAAAACGCCATTTGAGATAAAAAACACAATTTGTCAAAAAATGTCGCTTACGATAAGTCGGCGGTCATGGCTCGATGTATTCTTATATCTTTACAAGATTTACCCTGGCAGTGTTACCCGCCGTTTATCCCGTTCCCGTGGGAAATTTGGGATAACATATAGCCTATGTGCTATTCTAATGTATAAGCTATATTACTGTAAAGTTTCATTGAAATCCATTGAGAAGTTTTTATGAGAAATAGTAACAAACATCCATCCACACATACAAACTTTCACGTTTATAATATTAGTAGGATAACTACGCAACGGATTTTGTTGCGGTTTCCTATAGAAGACGTAGTGACCAAGATTGAAAAGGGCATGCTTCGGAGGTTTGGGTATATGGAGTGAATGGATGAAAGTCAATTGACGAAAGAAATTTATATGGGTGATGTAATGAGCCGGGTGAGTAGAGGTCGCCCCAGGACATATACAGACCAGATTGGTGATGTCCTGGCCGAAGGTGGCGTGAAACGTACTCGAAACCGGAGGTCATGTATGAAAA
>SJJU01030041.1:0-16862 GCA_012932125.1 Conopomorpha cramerella | reverse complement strand
TTAAACATACATACATACATACACTTCACGCCTGTCTCCCAGAGGGGTAGGCAGAGACTACAGATCTCCATTGGTCACGATCCTGACATACCCCTTTCGCTTCATCTACATTCATACATCTTTTCATACACGACCTCCGGTTTCGAGTACTTTTCACGCCACCTTCGGTCAGGACATCACCAATCTGGTCTTTATATGGCCTTCTGGGGCGACCTCTACTCACCCGGCCCATTACATCACCCATATAAATCTCTTTCGTCAATCGACTTTCATCCATTCTCTCCATATGCCCAACTAACTAATTGTTTCTTACGTATTGTTTACAGGTGATACCGCTCCGCTGGTTGCCGGCCGAGGCAGCTTTAGAAGGCGAATACTCTGCTAAAAGTGATGCCTACATGTACGCTTCTACTATACTAGAGGTAATGGCTCTATAGAGGTATATAATACTTGTAGCATAATAAAATTATTTTTTACTAAACGGTTTTGACCGCGGAATTTTTACTTGAATTTACTTTTTACACAATTGTCGAATTTTTAGATAATAATAATAATAATAATAATATTTATTTATCAAAAGAAGAATTACAAGATCTTACTATAGTAAAACACTATGGAAGAATATAATATTATGTTAAGAGCAGCTGATACTTAAAATAGGTGGAACCTGTGCTATAAGTACCAGTACCTTCCAGAGTTACACTTGACATTGTGTACGGTTTATATCCATACTAAAAGAAGTTAAATATAAGTAATACATCGCAATACATTTCTAACTATTTTTAAGGTGTGTGTGTGTGTGTGTGTATGTGTGTGTGTGTGTGTGGTGTGTGAGAGTGAGTGAGTGTGTGTATGAGTGTGTGTGTGTGTGTGAGTCTGAATCTAAGTGATTGTACAAGTATACTTTGTGTGATTACGTTCTTGAGTATCGCATTAACGGAAGTACAAAACAAAAGTTGGTACGAAGATGGTTTTGAAGTAAACTATCTAACCCTGGTAAAAAGAGATTCGCACTCAATGTACGTAAGCGCGATTAACCACTTCGTTAGTTCTTTTTTGACATGGTAGTCGGTAAAAGTATAGATATTTAGGATTTTATTAATTTTGTTGTACAGATGTGGTCCGGTGTAGGAAAGGAATCTTTGGCTGAAAGCTGTCCTACATAAGATAGTTTTGTGAATCACTCTATTTCGGGCAAAAGCGGTAGATACATCCAAAGGAGACAATCTATGTTGTGCCATCACCGCTGATAACACGAATAATTTACGCACAGACAGAACTTCGCAGTAGTTATAAAGATCTTGCGTAGGGTACATAAAGGGTTTGAAACTAGCAACTTTTAGCACTGCTCGTTGTGCTCGCTCTAGTGTAATCAGAGTGTTTTTAGGAGCCCCTCCCCAAACAGTAATACAGTATTGTATTATAGATTGACATAACGCAAAATAAACTGTTTTTAATAATTTAGGTTCAAGAACGGATCTTAAAGTTTTGAATGTGAAGATCAGTTTTCTTACTCTTTTAGCAGTGAGACTTATGTGTTTCTTAAACGTAAGATTACTATCAACCACCACACCCAAGTACTTTATCTCCTGAACCATTTCAATGTCTTTACATTTACAGTGGGGTGATAACGATTCACTGCAGGTATGAGCTGTTATATGGTGTAAACCAGGTTGAGGAAGAGTATGAGAGCGAATCGAATGCAACATGTACTTAGTTTTGTGTACATTCAGAGTTAGTTGGTTGCAGGATAGCCATTCCATAGTGATATTAAAACCTTCCTGTGCTATGGAAAAAACCTCTTCCCAGTTGCTCCCCGAGAAAAATAGAACAGTGTCATCCGCATAAGAAATCAAGCTACAATTTGGATTGCTAAGTGAGCATAGGTCATTTATAAATATTAAAAATAATGTTGGACCCAGTACGCTACCTTGTGGAACTCCATATTCGATACTGAGTTCATCGCTTGACATGTCCCTAAACTTGACAGCTTGCGAACGTTCAGATAAATAACTTTTGAACAGGTTAAGTTGTGTTCCTCTAATGCCAAATCTCTCAAGCTTGCTTAGTAAAATAGATATTGGGACAGTATCAAAGGCCTTCGCCAAATCGATAAAGATAGTAATGATTTTCATTGATTTATCCAGTCCATCAACAATCAGTTTGATAAGCTCATTTATAGCATTCGAGGTCGCGCGCTTAGTGCGAAAACCAAATTGTTTTGGACTCAGCAAATTGTTTGCTTCCAAGTAACACATTAATCTTTTATTAATTATTTTTTCCAGTATTTTAGATATTGCTGACAATATGGAGATGGGCCGATAGTTCTCAACAAGATCTGTATCCCCTGCCTTATAAATGGGACAAACAAGCGCTTTTTTCATAACTCTAGGAAAAACACCTTGCTCAAGGCAAAGATTAAAAATATGCGTTAGAATAGGGGACACAATGACAACATTACCTTTCAAAATGTTACTAGAGATGTCATCACAACCTGTTGCACTGGTTTGCTTAAGATTTTGTATAAGGGAAGACACCTCTTCTTCGTCTGTATTTAGCAAAACAAAAGAAGAGTTAACCATGGGGGGCAGAGAAGTAATTTTATTGTTGTCAATAAATTTACTAGCTAGATTTCTCCCTACATTCACAAAATACTTATTTACATTATCTAGTGCAATTTTAGAGGATGGTTGAGACGAGAATAAGTCACTGGCATCATGTTTCACAGAATTAAAATGTGCAACCTCTCTTATAACGTTCCAGATCTGTTTGTTATTTTTACCGGCTTTTTGTATTTGGCTGACGTAGAAATCTTTTTTTGCTTTTTTGATAATGTTTCCACAGAAATTACGATAGCGAGTATATGTAAGCTTTGCAATGTCGCTTGTAGGTGATCTCAACATTGCTTTGCGCACTTTATCCCTGTTCCTTATACATCGTATTAAACCTTGTGTCATCCATGGCTTTAAGGGTTGTTTGTTACGCGGTAGTTTCTTAAAGGACGTGTTTTGTATAACTAAGAGACGCATTGTTTCGATAAAAAGTTCGGCAGCTGATTCCGCATCAGAACACATTAAGACATGGGAAAAATCATAATTTTGAATGTCAGTATGAAGCTGAGCATTATTTGAATATTTGATCTCTCTTTGTGGGGTAGATTGCTTATTGTATGCTAGGGAGAGTAATATAGTGGCGTGATCGGTGACTGTGGAATTAACAATTACGGTGCTAAAAGGAAGGTGACTTTTTAAGAAAAAATGATCTAAGCATGAGTTTTCCCTTGTATGATGGATGTGTGTTGGCGACATACCGTGATGTGCAAGCAGATCAAGGTACTCGGCTGATTCCTGGCTACTGTTATTAGGAGATATATCGATGTTTAGATCTCCAGTGAGTATAATGTTCTTAAAGGAGTTAAGAGACTTAAGAGTTGTGTCAAGTGAGTGAATGAATCTTGATGGATTTAGGAATTCACATGGTCGATAGATAGCTAGTAGAGCTGTTTCTGCACCTATTGTTATAGAGAGACAGCTAGCGTCACGCATGTCCGTCTCGCGTAAGGAAACATTTGCAATGCTATTTTTAACGTAAACGATGACTCCATCATTCTGATTGTGTGGATGTGTGCTAATGAATTTATTATAACCATCAATATTAGGAATAAGTGGGTTTTTGGGTAACCAGCATTCTGTGAGAGTAATTATGTCTACATCTGTTTTCATGCTATGCAGAGTGAGGAGAAAAGAGTCAAAATTTGCCGATACGCTTCGTATATTCTGTGTTAAGACTTTGAGGGAGTTGGTCGACAAGAAACTAAATTCTGAGCATTCTTGCGGGCTTGAGACGTAAACATTTGAGGTAGATGTTGAGTCTAGGGTGTATAATAAATCATTGATAGAGTTGAATGAAAGACTAAATAATAATTTTCTAGAGTATGATAACACTTTGATAAAAAGAGGATTATAGCTGAGCCATCGAAGTAGAGGCCTCCGTAGCAATAATATGTGAATATGTTTGCCCATGGTAATACACTTGATTCAAGAATGTAGTAATTTTGAGTGGTATACGAATGGTGAAGTAAATTTAGAGTACCTGAGGTGTAGTGGTGTTGTGTGTGTGTTGTATTGTTACTAAGAAATACCTTAGAATATGAGATTAACCTACTGTAATGAATAATGTGCTTATATAACAAGTTAGATTTAGTGTAACCATAATTAAGAACTAGTTTATCAAAACAAAATGCTAGTAATTTAAAGTTATATAAAATAGTTGTACAGGTTTCTGAACCAACAAAGAAATTGCTTAGTCACATCTTTTTAAGATTCGTGAGGTCACCTTCTGTTTCGATGCGGCGCAGTGGATGTCCCTCAGCTTTGCGCATATAGATTATTCCTTTTGATGTCCAACAATATGCGTATGCGTGTTCCTGTGCAAACTGCCGCGCAAGATAAAAAACTTTTTGTGCCTTATAAGTTAAAGTTTCTGCGACGTAGATTGGAAGAGTAGGTCCTTCGTACTTAAGATGGCTTGAGTTTAGTTTTTCGGCTTTAGATTTCTCACGGTTAAAGTTTTTCACCCCATTTATAACGCGTTCCTTTGTTAGAGCAGATGTAAAGTCGACAATCAATGTTTTACTCCTTTCTTTGCTGGACTTGACCCGAAAAACGTCTTTTATGTTGCTGTCAGATACGTTTAGGTTTAGGGTATTGCCTAGACTGATAACAGCATTTACCATGTCCTGTTTGGTCTCCGCTATTCCGGTCTTAGATGATAGGTATGGGAGGTTACGTATTTCAATGCTTGTGGTTTTGAGCTTTCTCTCTAGATTTTCAACTTTCTCTTCGAGTATCGATATTTGCTTTCTGTCATTACACTTTTCATCCTCTAAAACATGCAATTTCTCCAGTAGCGAATCATATTTAGAGGACATAAATTCAATAGATTTTTGCATTTCAAGGTTTTGTTTCATAACACTTTCGAGTTTCTGAGAAACAGTAGTTGATAGATTAGAAAATAGATCCCTCATCTCTGCCCTCAATCCATTTAAATCTTCGTCGGTATCTCTTCTCCGCTTCAGACGCCCTGTGTTTACTGCCGAGACGCTCCTGTCAGATAGTGAATCAGAGTCATACCTATTTGCGGAAATACCAACACTCAACAAGTTAGTACTGGTAGTGGTGGTGTCATCAATCGGCACTTTTGTGGAACTTTGCGCTGTTGGTAGCGGTGGAGAGCGGCGTAATGGCATATTTGTAATATAGGTATATTGTCGTTCCAAACTATCAGATGTTTACAGCAAAAATAGTACCGTTTCGTTTAGGTGCCTGTGCGCGCGGATAATTTCCAGTGCGACGAAGTTGTGCAGCGAGTGACCAGGCGAGCATCAATTGAGAGGACGCAGCGGTTGCACTTACCGGTTTGACGTCGCACGGCGCGTCAGAGATTGTCGTAGGTCACTTATGTCGACGCACGGAGCCGAGTCGGTGGAGCGGGATTTGCCTTCTCTCTCGCACTTTGGGCGTGTATGTATACACAAGACAACCTCCGCACGATTCTGAACTCCTAATATTTGTTATGACTTTTAGAATGTTTTCGACAATTAAAACTTTTTATTAAAATATTCAATAAGGTTTTGTACACGTCTACTCGTTAGCGAGGTCCGGAGGGAAGGGAAAGATTGTAGAACGTTGTACGATGATTGTACCCAAATGAAATAATTATTGAATGTAATGACTAATAATTATTTATAATATTGTACCTATTCTAGAAATAAGTGCTAAATTTTTGCATGCTAATATTGGCGAAATGTTAAGGAAACTTATTTTAATGATACCATCACATGTACCACAAATCAAGCAAATAAAGTATATTCTATTCTATTATATTCTAAACCCATTTCCTGTTGACGGAGCCTTTGTGTTATACTACTGTATCTGTATGTAATAGCATTTATAACGATGAAAAATAAACACGTTTAATTTCAATTAGACCAAAATGATAATCGGGTTATTTTGTTTCAGATTTACACGAAAGCGGAACTTCCGTTTGCGAAACTGAATGACAATTCAGTGTTGGAACGGCTCAAGAGCGGATCCCTCGAGTGGATCGTTCCTGAAAACATGCCACAGAAACTTGCTCAGTTATTGGTGCGTTAAAAAAAAACACTTCGCGCTTTTTAATGACGGGCCAGTTGGTGTAGTGGTCAGCATGTTCTGCCTCTGTTCCGTAAGGTCGTGGGTTCGATTCCCACCGCTTACAGATACTTTGGTAATGAGCTTCTAATTTACGTGCGCTACGTACTTGGTGGATGTGTCTGGGTGTTTTATTTAAGTATGTATTTAAATGGAAAAAAAAAACAATGTATTTAAGTAAATATATATCTCGTTGTCTGAATTCCATAAAACACAAGTGATTTAGCTACTTAACATGGGATGAAGGCAATGTGTGTGTTGTTGTAAAATCTTTATTATTATTATTTTATTTTTAATCCCAATGCCTTTCCAGTGTCAATGCGCGTTTCTTTAAAAATGTAGTCAAGAAATATTTATTTTTATTTTATTTTTTTTATTTATTTATCAGACAACTTAATTCCAAAATGTGTTAGTAAAGTAAGGCTTAAGAGTATGTTAGTACTTAATAACTAAACATGATTTGGTTCTCTGTACAAGAACCCATAACATTGGGTTATCAAACCTATCTGCGATAGCCTTTTCTCTACCTATCTGCGATAGCCTTTTCTCTACCTATCTGCGATAGCCTTTTCTCTACCTAACTGCGATAGCCTTTTCTCTACCTATCTGCGATAGCCTTTTCTCTACCTATCTGCGATAGCCTTTTCTCTACCTATCTGCGATAGCCTTTTCTCTACCTAACTGCGATAGCCTTTTCTCTACCTATCTGCGATAGCCTTTTCTCTACCTATCTGCGATAGCCTTTTCTCTACCTATCTGCGATAGCCTTTTCTCTACCTATCTGCGATAGCCTTTTCTCTACCTATCTGCGATAGCCTTTTCTCTACCTATCAGCGATAGTCTTCTTTTTAGGTTGTTTCCATTTGCGTTAAATTTCTTTGAACGATTTCACAGAGAAAATGCTGGAGCAAGTCGCCAACGGATCGGCCAAGTTTCGACGAGATATGCGACGTCACAAAGTCCCTACTCAAGGAATGCGCTGCAGAGAACATGGCCGCCAAGTCTCAGGAACAGATTGATACCATCAAGGAAGAATAGGGACTAAATGTTTAACCCTTTACCAGGCAGAGGGAATATGGATCCCACTTAATTTTGAACCTTAGTCCGTTGAAATGCAGTCTAGAATCAATGGGTTTCAAACAAACCTTCCGCCTGTTTAAGGGTTAAAACGGGTATTATAGCGCGAAAATTAATCAAAGACAAGCATTCAGAGTCAGCTCGCGACCACGACACATGTAACTGTGTCGAAACGTTGTCGGGCAAACAACGAAGGTAAGCTGAATCCTTGTCTTTGATTAATCTTCGCGCTATAATACCCGTTTTAAACATTTAATATCGTGTCAGTGTGCGTTTCCTTAAAAAATGAAAAATAGGGACACAGGAATAACGGTCATTTATTATCTGCAGATAATATTTGTAGTTAATGTTGAAGTTGGCAAACTTTCTTGACCTAACATTGTGTTTCATGAAACCAATCAATACGCTATTGTTTATTTTTGGTAGTATATACAACGTTAAATCAATACACAGTATAAAACAGTCGCCTCACACTGTCTGTCCCTATGTATGTTTGGACTTCTAAGACTGCGCAACGGATTTTTTGCGTTTCTTTAGTAGATAGTCATTCTAGAGGAAGGTTTATATAATACACTAGTGGACGCCCCGCGATTTCATTCGCGTAGTTTAGAACAGGCGACGAGTTTTAATCACGATGTTGTCTTTCACGGTACGAGCGTTGCGTTGCGTACATATGCTCTGAAAAAGAGTCCCATTGGTACACGTCCAGTGGCCGGACTCGAAACCGCGACTTCCCGGTTACAAATCAACTGGACCACAGACGCTCAGCTGTATGTTATTATTTATGTATAAACCTAAAGATGTCGGCATCTAATTCTGGTTATTTCCAGTCACCCTGTGTAATTTAGATTTAAGAATAATTAATTTGAGAGCTAGTTGTATTCGTACTGACTTTTAAAGTATTTATAACGACACGGACATTTGATATTTGACATTTTTAAGTATTTTTACTTGAATATAGTAGAGGCGAAATTGACTATGCTGTACATATTATAACCGCTTTAAAATTAAAAAGATATTTGATATCGTTATTTCGCCAAAAAAAAAATAACAGTCCTTCCCTAATTAAATTGACTTTTATAAAAATATTTTGACGTAATGTCAAAAATTACTCGAGTCTCCCAAAATAAATTTGCTACCTACTCCTTTTGAAGTAGGTGGGTATATTATAAAAGTAATTAATATTATTCTGTATTAGAATTGGTAATTATTTTAAAGAAAAGATAACAGACTTTAACTAGTACTAATCAGTCCCTAAAATTTTTTAAAGTTCCCCTCGATTGTTCTGGTTATTTATGAAACACAAGTCATATAGCCAAATTTGATCTTCCCATTAAATGAAATTGTAACATAATACTGTAGATAACCTCACAAATTGCTTATCTTCCGTTTAAATAGTAAATTATCTTCCTAAATAATAATAAAAAAATATACAAACACTAGTGGACGCCCCGCGGTTTCATGCGCGTAGTTTCAGTATTTTATACAAACTATAACACCCTGTATTTAGTGACGCGTCCCACAGGATAGGGATAAAAAGTAGCCTACGTCCTTTCTCAGGCTCTAAACAATCTGTACCTATACCAAATTTAAGTTAAATCGGTTCAGTAGTTTTGACGTGAAAGCGAGACAGACAGACTTACTCATTTATAATATTAGTGGATTTAGAAAATAAGATTTAAAATAAAAGTAATTTTAGAATTTTACTGCTGTATTCATAAAAAGTGCTCCACCTTAGACCACATCTCTGCTTAAAGTCAAAGAATATGGTGGTTAAACAGTTGTTCACTGAACATTAAAAAAAGGAGTTAAAACGTTGACTTAACTAGGCTGTTTGCAACTATGCTGGCTCAGCATTTTCACAGTTAAAGTTGTTCATATTGACGAGCCCAACAACGTTTCTAAGACCATTGCTCGGGGTCCTTTTACACGAAGTATAGCCTATTTATCCGGGGATAGTATAGCTCCTCAACGGTACAAGAATTTCTCAAATCAGTCTAACAGTTTCGCACCATATTAAATACAAACAAACGAACAAATATTTCCACTTTATAATATTAGTACAGATCGATTAATAAGAGCTGGGGCGTTCGCAGTAGACACCAATGCAATTTGATTAATACAGCATGTTTTTATGCTATAACTAGTGGACGCCCCGCGATTTCATTCGCGTAGTTTAGTAGTACCTGCATCCCAAATTTCAAGCGTCTACCTTGAGCGGTTTAGATGTTTCATACAAAAGGATTTTCGCATTAATTCCCGTTTCCATGGGAATTTTGGGAATTCTTAGTGCGCCTCTACGGTACCTTAGCAACGTCCGTTCCAAATTTCAAGTGCCTACGTTTAGTCGTTTGGGCTGTGCGTTGATATGTCAGTCAGTCAGTCAGTCAGCTTTTCCTTTTATATATTTAGATATACATAGATGTTTAGTGACACGTCATGCCACGTGGGTGACATCGGAAAATGAAAACGAACACTCTGTAATTGTATGCAGTGATACGTCACATCATCATCATCATCATCAGCCCATACTTGTCCACTGCTGGACATAGGCCTCTCCAATTGCGTCACGTCACGCCGCGCATTTATTCACAGACACTACACAAGTCAATGTGTTAACCCTTTAACAGTCAGAAGGTTTGTTTGAAAATCATTAATTTTATACTGTATTTTAACGGGCTAAGGTTTAAAATTAGGTGATATCTTTATACCCTCTGCCTGGTAAGGAGTCTTAACTCCTAAGATGCCAGCTCTTATTAATAGATCTCTTAAGTATAGATAAGAAGCCATACTTAGTTTTTAAGTTAACAAAAACAAAAAGCTAAACGATACTGCCATTATGTAAATAATTATTAATTATAGCATTATATAAGTATAGATTAAGACTGAGTTATGCCATATTTAAGATATAGGTCGTCCGTTTTTTTTTATGTTATAGTCATACAACGACCTAGTTAAACGGCCTTACAATAATAATCATAACTAAAATGTTTTACGAAACTAAAAAGTTTTATGAATAATTCGTACCTGCCTACTTATATCGGTGGGCCAAAAAAGTAGTCGTGTATCAGTTTTGATAAACAACTCCTGTGTCACTAAATCCTCAATAAGGTAGAGTTGTTATATTGGGTCAAGTGAAAAATGAACCTTACTTTAACACTCCCATCCATATAATCCCTAGTCAAGTTGGATGGAATGATGGAACCACGTGATGTTCACTACGTCACTTCTAGTCCACCAATAGGGGTTTAGACGGATTTTTAATTGTCAAGATATTAGGGATAAGTCCAAGTTTCTGTCACATTTCGCCATTGTATTGCCCTTCGTCTCATTTCGTAGCTGGATTTGGCAGCTGGCTACGGCACCGGAAAGAATATCCCCATTTGAAAACTGACTACGTATTAATTAGCTACGTAATCGGTCAATTCTTCCCCGTGCCGTAGCTAGTTACGAAATCCAACTGTGACATGAGGGTTAAGGGACTAAGGGTTATATTGGTGGAAATATAGCTAGCATTTTTTTTAGCACATGTTATTAGCTTTCATTACCTACTATAACTATTAGGACAAGAATGTATAATGTAATTTTAGTAATAAGTCATTTTGTATTTTGGATACCAGATTTTGCATTTATAGCATAAACATTAGTGCTGAGATTTATTGAGGAATCTTTGGCTTACTTCGCAAACTTTGGGCGTATTTTGTCCAGTTTCGTTTTGCGAATAAATGATAGAGACAACGTAGTTTGGGATCTACCATCACAAATATTATTCCTACTTTATATAAGCCATATGATATTAATAAAAAAAGTAAGAATCAAAATCATTTCTTGGAAGAAAATCTTACTGTGTCAAGTCAAATTGTCAAGTAAATCGGTAAGAAAAACCGATGAAAAATATATTTTAGTTTTTAGTGCTCTCGAAGTATCTATTTATTAATTTATAGACAAACGCTAGTAGATGCAACTTATATTTAATTGTCTTGTTTTAACGAACATAAAGCAGACATTTTGGTTAAATAATGTCAATTTTGACACGTATTTGGTCCGAAGTAGGTCTACGCTTTGTTTTGTGACGTAAACACTTTATTTTATTAGAAAAAAATAATAGTGTCTGCATTGTAAGTACATATTTAGATAAGAGTGAGGAAATAAAATCTGAATCTAATTGTTTAAAATACACCTAGTGTTAGAATTATATTGCCACAAATTCTCGTCAGTTAACGAATGTCAACTAGTTATGACAGTGAAATTTAAATTGTATCGAAATGTAAATAAATATGTAAGTAGTAAATAAGTCCCTAAACCTTTGACTGCTTTTCAAGGAGAAGAAAGATTTCGTATAGGCAACGAAATGCATTTTATTTTAGTGCAATAAGGTTATCTTGTATTATACTTTTTGTACTTGTTTCGCTTCATTATTCATTAATTCTTACTTTGGCATAAATTAAATTTGTATTGCAAACAACTTTATTAACTCTCTTGCAATTTTAAGAAATATTCCATTACGTTTTGTTTGACAGAATGACTTCCCTAATTCTGTCACAGTCACCATACATAGAAATATGTCATTACTGACGTCAGTCTGTCAATTAAACGTCACGAAAACAACTAGGTACTGTAAAAATAAATTATGTCAAATCTTCTTACAATTTTACGTAAGGGTTTTTTTTACCTTACTTACTATATAGTCCCATGACATACAATGGGTAGGTCTCACTGTTTCCGATCAACCATTGCAATGTTAATACTGAGACCGCACGGTTCTGTTCGAATCAATATTACCATGATCATTGACGTGTACGTCAAAACATATTTACAAAAGGAAGAAGTCAGCGTCGCATTTAAAAATGAAATGGTCTAATGAGAAAGGAAACGTGTTGTGACGTCCCCATCTATTGTGGGATAAAGGCAAGGAAATGATGATGGTAATAAAGAGAAAAGGTGTTATCAGTATTACCATCGATGGTTCTTTTCAGTTGTAACGGTGACACTAGCCCAGTACATGGTCAAATTTATGTAAAAACACGCGTAGTAAATCTATCTTCAAAGGAAGCTAGTTTTATTACTAATTGAACTTCAGCATGAAGTTCGTTTAATCACCTGACATTTATTTATTAGCTATTAAAGTCAAATTATTCACCGGTTCGTGTGTTACTTTTGTAATTCGTAGTCATTATTGATGTGCTTAGTACAGGTTTTGCATTTTAATAAAGAAATTAAATTATTTACTTAAACTTGTATCATTTCCAAAATGTGTCATTTTCAAGCAGTTGTTCTCAATCTGTAGTCTGGAATAGGTGAAGTCAAGAACTAACGGTGTTTTGATGTTTCGGACGAATTTCGTACGAAACATCTGTTAGAATATAGATAACAAAATAGTGTTAAGTAGCGCCACCTATGTATCTTTAGCTGTAACATTATAAAAAAAAAAATAAAGTTAGTCTATTACCGAAAAGCAACGAGTTTTAATAGGTTATGGGCAAATATCCATAATTTTCGAGTTTTTACTGTGTAATATTAGTATAAAACAGTCGGAAATTGTTGACTTTTCGTAGAAATATGGCTGTGAATTATATTCAAAGCATTCCAAAGCTTAGAGGACGGGAAAATTATGACGAGTGGAGTTTTGCTGTCGAAAATCTTTTGGTACTTGACAATTTGGTGAACTATATCAAGTCGGAGCCGGATTCCAATTTCGAGCCAAAAGCATCAGATGACGCAAAAGCCAAGGCGAAGTTAGTTTTAACCATTGATCCTGGATTGTACGTGCACATCAAAGAAACAAAAACATCTTTGGAGTTATGGATTAAACTGAGAACCATGTTCGATGACTCAGGTTTTTCTCGTAAAATAACCCTACTTAGACATTTAATCTCGTTACGGCAGGAAAATTGCGATTCCATGACTTCATATGTAACGCAAGTGGTCGAAACAGCTCAGAGGTTAAAAGGCACAGGATTTACGATCACGGAAGAATGGGTTGGATCATTATTACTATAGCTGGTTTGCCAGAAAAATTTTCGCCAATGATTATGGCCATTGAGCACTCTGGAATGCAGATTACCACAGATGCAATAAAATCTAAATTGATTGATATGGAGGTTTCAAAGAATGACATGGATTCCAGCGGCACTGCTTTCGCTGTAAACAACAGAAAACAGAAATTCAAAAGTGGTAACTCCACAACATCGATGAACACAAAAGTGACAGGTGACAAGACTATCACTTGTTACAAATGTAAACAGACGGGTCATTATCGAAACCAGTGTCCAATATTGCAGAAAAACAAACAATCAAATGCTTTTAGTGTGGTATTTTTGAATGGAGAGTACAGTACAAATGAATGGTACGTAGACAGTGGCGCAAGTGCACATATGACGGCGAACAAAGAGTGGATAAAAAATGCAAATTTTACCCCATGTTTATCAGAGATAACGGTCGCGAATAATACAAAAGTGCCAGTTTTGTGTTCCGGAGACGTACAGATATCAACTAATTGTAACTACGACATCATGGTTAAGGATGTGCTATGTGTACCAAGCTTAACGACAAATCTGCTGTCAGTGAGCGAATTAATCAAAAACGGAAATTCAGTTGATTTTGAAGAAAACCAATGCTACATTCGCAACAAAAAGAATGTGTTGGTGGCTACAGGAATGTCAACTAATGGAGTGTACAAGCTAAATATCAAAGTAGCAGATTGTATGTTGGCAGCACCTGCTGGAGTAAGTGCAGAGCTTTGGCATAGGCGATTAGCACATATTAACAGCAATGATATGAATAAAATGAAGAACGGCATTGTAGAAGGATTGTCATACTCTGACACCAGCGACATGACGAAGGCTAAATGTGTGACCTGCTGCGAAGGTAAACAAATGAGGTTACCATTTCCTCATGTTGGACAATTAAGTACAGAACCACTACAGATAATACATGCGGATGTATGTGGTCCTATGGAGACAAAGTCCATAGGTGGTGCTCAATATTTTGTCTTGTTTATTGACGATCACAGTCGTATGACTTTCATATACTTCCTCAAACATAAGAATGAAGTTTTCAAAACATTCAAGAATTTTAAAGCTATGACTGAAAATCAGATGAATAAAAAAATAAAAATATTGCGCACAGATAATGGTGGCGAATTTTGCAGTGGTGAGATGGAGAATTACTTATACAGAGAAGGAATTATCCACCAGAAAACTAATGCATATACACCTGAACAGAATGGAGTTTGTGAATGCGCTAACAGAACTATTATAGAGAAATCACGATGCTTACTTTTTGATGCAAAACTTAAAAAAAAGTTCTGGGCTGAAGCAGCTAATACAGCTGTATACTTAAAGAATAGATCTGTAACTTCAAGTTTAGGAAACAAAACACCCTATGAAGCGTGGTATCAAAAGAAACCAGATCTAAGCCATGTACGTCTGTTTGGAAGCCCTGTCATGGTTCACATAGTGAAAGAAAAAAGATTAAAATGGGACAAGAAGGCCCATATGAACATTCTTGTAGGGTTTTCAGAAACAGTGAAGGGATATCGTGTATATGATCCTATAAAGAATACTATAACTATAAAGAGAGATATAGTAGTAATGGAAGAGAAAACAGTATCATTAGAAATCAATAAAAAAGACACAGCGGAATGGATACAGGATGGTGTTGAGATTGAAGAGCTTGAGTCTCGGGCTGTAAATGAAGATGGCAGAGATTCAGTAGGGGAGTCTTCAATGAATGAATCTCTCCATAATTCAGATTCGAATACATCTGTATATACTGATCCAACTAGTGACAATGATGATGATACAAGCAGCACAAACACAGAGACTGATATTTCAAGCATTGAGGTTCAACCAATTCCCGAGTCACGAGAACCTGAAAAGAGGACACGGAGACCACCAGATCGTTTTGGGTTTGGTAACATCTGTATTTCCAATTCCAGTCCAGAAGTCGAACAAATAGTTTTCTCAGAAGCATTGAATGGGCCAGAAGCTGGTCAGTGGAGACAGGCCATGCGAGAGGAGCTTCAATCGTTCGAAGAAAATGATGCGTGGGAAATTGTTGATATGCCGAGTAATGGATCGATTGTGCAGAACAAGTGGGTCTTAAATAAAAAACTAGATGTGAATGATCAAGTGAGGTACCGTGCTCGCCTCGTGGCTAAGGGTTTTACACAGCGATGTGGTATTGATTACGAGAACACTTTTTCTCCGGTCGTAAAACATTCTATACTGAGAATGTTGTTTGCTCTGACTGTTCAGTGGGACTTGGACATTACACATCTGGATGTGACAACAGCTTTTTTAAATGGACATTTGAAAGAAAATATTTATATGTCAATTCCAGAAGGTTTTGTAAATAAGCAAATTGGAAAAGTCTTGAAATTAAAAAGAGCTATATATGGACTTAAACAATCCTCCATGGTTTGGTATGAAAAGGTAAAAGATTGTTTGCTTAACTTTGGTTTTAAAATAAGTAAATTTGAACCATGCTTGTTTACATTTTTTTGTAAGAATGTTAAGATAATAGTAGCGGTATATGTTGATGATTTTTTGGTTTTTTCAAATAATACTTCTGAGACTGAAAAATTAAAAAATGTATTAAGTTCTGAATTCAAATTGAAAGACTTAGGCCCAGTTAGACGTTACTTGGGCATGAGAATTTGTGTAAATAAAGAATGTAATACTATAACTGTAGATCAGAAAGAATATATAGAGCAGTTATTGTTAAAATTTGACATGGTTAATTGTAAAACTATAGATACACCTATTGAAAGTAAGTTAAACATACAAAAGGCTCAAAATTGTGCAGTAAATGTTCCATATCAAAATCTAATTGGAAGCCTTATGTATTTAACAGTTTTGACCAGACCTGATTTGTCATATTCTCTGAGTTATCTCAGCCAGTTCAATAACTGTTATGATGAAACTCATTTTCATTACGCTAAACGAATTTTAAAATATTTGCAAAAGACAAAACATTATTGTTTAACGTATTATAAGGATAATGTTGGGCTGACTGGTTTTGTTGATGCAGACTGGGCTAGTGATAGTCAAGATCGTAAGTCATATACTGGGTTTTGTTTTGTAATGAGTGGTTCTGTGATTTCATGGCAAAGTAAAAAACAAAAGACAGTCTCTTTGTTCTGAAGCAGAATATGTCGCACTTTCAGAGGCATCTAGAGATGCTGTTTATTTAAGAAATGTAATGTATGAGCTTACTGGTAAAAGATGTGCAATTAAATTGAAATGTGATAATCAAAGTGCATTAAAATTGGCAACAAGTCATCAGGCACATGGTAGATCAAAACATATTGATGTTCGCTTTCATTATGTTAAAGATGCTGTTAAAAATAAATTAATTAATATTGAATATGTTCCAACTCAGGAAATGCCCGCTGACTTGTTAACCAAAGGTCTTTTGTCAACTAAACACTACAAGTTCATGCATATGCTAGGAATTAAAGTTAAATAAAAATATGTTTTTGTTTAGAAATTCTCATTTATTTTGTTAAGTAGGGGTGTTAGAATATAGATAACAAAATAGTGTTAAGTAGCGCCACCTATGTATCTTTAGATGTAACATTATAAAAAAAAA
>SJJU01030039.1:0-15701 GCA_012932125.1 Conopomorpha cramerella | reverse complement strand
TCAAGTACATGTGGTGATAAGTCATTGATACAGGCATGGGCAGTGGCGTGCACACCATATAGGCAAAAATACACTGCCTACCTTAGTATTTTGGTTACTCGACCTAATAATAGAGTTATTGCTAGATCCTTTTTTGTTATACTCGCGACATAGACTAACGAAGGCCCTGTGATTTGTGGGTAAGTAGATAGGTATAGGTTACCTTTGTTTCGTAAAGACAAGTTACTTATACATAGGTGTCAGTCCGTGGCGATTACTGCCTACCTTGTCGTAAAAGCCAGTGCACGCCACTGGGCATGGGGTGGTGGTGGCAGCCGTGTGGTGACGGCAAATAGAATAAATGTGTCAACACCCCAGCCCAACTTTTCCCGTCATGGGGGTCGTAAGAGGCGACCGAGGGAGCTCTCCAGAGAACGGGAAGCAGCGCTCTCTGTAAGTTAAACCACAACACCACTGCGATCGCCAACCCGCCTGCCAAGCGTGGCGATTACTGGCATTTCACCCCAAATGATGGATCTCATTGGGGGAGGCCCTCGTCCAGCAGTGGACGTTATGTGGCTGATGATGACTGATGATGAGACCAATCCAGAAGATTAGATTTGATTTAACCCTTAATCAAACAAAGGCTAGTATATTCCCACTTGACCAACACATACTTTGAACCTTATTGAATGTCTTCACTGGAATTATATAATACTGAACACTAAAAGAAACATGTTGGTACACTTGTTGACAGAAATAGCGGAGCTGACCCACAAGTTCTCGTCGGTGACGCTGTACAGGAACCAGACGGTGCGCTACTCCGCCAGGATGCACGCCATCATCGCCTGCCAGATGGAATTCCAGCTCTACCCCATGGACATACAGTCTTGTCCAATTTATATAGAGAGTTGTAAGTTTTTTTTTTATACAGATCGATCGATTTGACGGGCCCGTTGGTGTAGTGGTGAGCGTGTCTGCCTCTGCTCCGCAGGGTCGTGGGTTCGATTCCCACCGCTGACAGGTGCTTAGGTGATGAGCTTTTAAGTAATTGTTGGACGTGTCTGGGTGTTTATTTATTTATTTATGTAAATATATCTCGTTGTCTGATTTCCATAAGTGCTTTAGCTACTTAACATGGGATAAAGGCAATGTGCGTACGGACTGCGGACTTTATTTGGGTCAAAAATAGAAATTAATATTTAATCACCTTCCCGTCGTTGGACTCATCTAAAATTTGGTACACACCTTTAGTTAATCTGGTGACAATACAATATTATAAAATCAATAACATTGTAAATCCAAGATGGCCGCGGCTACAAAATAGCGGATTCCATATTTTTCCACAACCCCCTCAATATGCGTATCAAATGAAAGGGCTAAACTAGTAGAATACTGTGATTATGTCAAAGTTTAAAATCCAAGATGGCTGCCATTCCAAAATGGCGGACTAGGTACATATTTTTGCACAACCCTTTCAATATAGAGATAGTAATAACCGAGACCACCTACGTAGGTTGTTAGGTAGGTAACTAAATATTCATTTTCTAGTTTTCAGTGCACATAAAATAAAACCGTTTAACTTAAAAGGTTTTTTTTACCGATTTTTTTTAAACTAATCTCGGCTCATAATTTCCGAAACTCTACCTAAGAGCGAGTTCGGCCTTACGCGCGAACCAAACCATATGAGCCTATACTAAACTCATCTTACGGATGGATCAGGAAAATACCAGCTTGAGGTTTTGGAGACAATAGAGAGGCATGCTAGAAAGGTGCAAGGACAAAGCTGTTTGATGCTCGGATACAAAGCCTAGAGTATCACCGCAAGGTTGCGAGCTTATCTGTCATCTATCGGGTGCATTTCCGAGAGTGTGCTACGGAGTTGCATAGCCTAACACCTCCATCGCGCTTTTACAATAGGACAGAACGGCAAAGCATCATCCATACCAGATGTAATTACCGTTTACGCGAACCAAACGGTTTACGTCTACTTTCATAGTGCAACCCGCCAGGATGTGGAATGACTTGCCGGAGTCTGTGTTTCCTGCGCAGTACAGTCTGAAGGTCTTCAAGTCACTGGGGTGAATAGGTACCTAATGAACAAGTGTGCTCCATCGTAGACCACATCGCTTCGCATAACATCAGGCAGGATGGTGGTCAAACGCTTGTTTAATGTGTTTTAAAAAACAATCTCCATACAAACTCTCGAGGCAAAAAATTTTATATTTTCTATGCAAATGATATTTTTGTTTTTCGTCGCCACAGTAAAATTTGTTCTTATTCCCGTTCAATTTTTTGGCTTCCCAGGATACCCGTCAATTCAATCAATGCATATGGAGCCAATAAATGCAAAATATTTTCGCAAAAGTTTCAAATTATTTTTATCCGATTTATGTTTTCGTTGCAATAAAGTAATCTCGGAAAAAAATGGCAAAACAATGCGGAAAAATGTTATGAATGCAATTAATATCGTTTGCTTCCAACTGTACTTTCATTAGGTTTAAATTGCGAAAATTTGTTTTTTTTGCACAATATATTGTACGTCTATATGTATATATACATAGAAACGTAGGGTGACGCGTATACTCTGTGACACACATATGTAAATATAGGTTTGTGTAGTTATTATTTGCGAGTCTGTGGTCCAGTTGGTCGTATACTTCACTTGCGATCGGGAGGTTTTGGGTTCGAGTCCGGCTACGGGACGTGTACCAATGGGACTCTTTTTCAAAGAACCCTATAACGGCCATGGGCTCACACCCTGTCACGTTGGGTTTAATACTTTGTTCACTAAGCTAACTCAAATGCCTCTGCCTACCCCGCTTTGGGAATTTTGTCATCATCATCATCAGCCCATATTTGTACACTGCTGGACATAGGCAGCAGTGGTAGCAATGGGACGGCCAAATTAGCCGTAGAACCGATGACCGTTGAGGCAAACGAGTTCTCTCATGGAGACCGCGTCTCGGCAAACGGAGTGTAGGACGCCCTCAGGCAAGGTGGACTGATGATATACGCAAGATGGCTGGCAGAAGCTGGACGCCAGAAGCCGAAAACGGATCACAGTGGCGTTCAATTGGAGAGGCCTATTTCCAGCAGTGGACTGACGATGATGATGATGATGATAATAAAACTGCCCCATTAGAAAGCAAACGAAAGTGCACTTTCCTAATCAATCTTTATCTTTAAACGAGCAATTCTTGTATATATGTATATATATAATTGGAATCTCTGAAACGGCTGCACCGATTTTCATGAAATTTGGTATGTAGAGGGATTTGGGGGCGATAAATCGATCTAGCTAGGTTTAATTTTTAGAAAACATCTTTCCAACCGTGTTTTCGGGCATGAAAAATCAAAGCTCAAATTGTTAATACGACTTCTGACTTTACATCTATTGCCGAGTAGTAATACTATGCTATACGTAGGATGGTGCGGGGGACGTTTCGGTTTTGAAGTAACTAGAGATGGGGTTATGAAAAAACCGAAGGAAAATAATCGATTTTTTTACATCGAGCGAAGCTCGGCCGCCCAGGTACTATTTTATGAATTGTTCACTAAATTGAATATTAAGATCCGTAGTCTGACGAAGGGTCAGGTCAGTTCTTGCCCGACATGAAACGTTTTCCGGAAAACAAGTTAATGTAAAAATAATTAAAATAAAGTGTAAGTATTAATTTTCTTAACGGCAATGGGCTCACCCACTGTCAAGTTGGGTTAAATACGCCTGGTGAACTGTGGGCGTTTGCTGCAAGTGCCTCTGCCTCCCCGCTTTGTTTCCGTCTGGTTTGAGGCCTCCCCCAGGACTTCCACTCCTCTCTATTATAGGCCACCTCCTGCCACCCCGGTAGATGTCAATGCAAGTCGTCGTGAAGTGTATTGATCTATTTTCTTTCTTTTCAGTCTCGTACAGTAACCAAAAGGTAAGATTCCGGTGGAGCGAGTCCGGGGTGACCATCAACCCTGAGCTGAAGCTGCTGCAGTACCACATTGGCGAGCCGCTGCGGCTGGAGGAAACCAATGGATACATGATTGACAAGGACGGTATGTCATCAGTATCAATACATAGTATTACCTAACCATTAAAGTTGCAAATTTAAAAAAGCCCGACTTTAAATCTTGCCCTTTCATTTGATACCCCACTTGAACATATTTGTATAGAGTCGACTTTTTTCCCCCACTTTCAACACTCATAACTTTTGAACAAATTATCCAATTTAATCATCATTTTATCATTTAATATACAATTACAGATTCTAAATATACGTGTTGTGCTCTTTCATTTGATAACCCACTAGGACACTGGTTGAAGTCGGTTCTTTTTTCATGAAAATCTTATATTTATTAACACAGAGTCGTGATTTCACCAGCGAATAGCAGATGGGAATGCAGTACCTATCTACCCTCGTATATTTTTCTTGTTTTGTTTTGTCTGATTTTTTTTGTACATATTTAGTGTATTTTTTTTGTACATATTTATTGTTTAATTTAATTTTGTTGTTTACCTCAGGTCCTAGCACCTGCTGTGTTTCTTTTGTTACCGTATGTCATTTACTGTGCTATTCAACGTAATAATTAGATAAGTTTTTATAACTGGGTGCTCAATCTGTGTTGGACGAATAAATGCCTTTTTCTTTCTTCTTTCTTTCGAATAACCGCTTTCTTATCCGTAAGCTGTTCCGTAAGGTCGTGGGTTAGATGTACTTGTTGCATGTGTATGAATGTTTTATTTATATAAGTATGTATTTGAAACAAAAATGTGGGCTCACCCCCTGTCACGTTGGGTTTGGTGAACCGTGGGCATTTGCTTCAGCAAGTGCCTCTGCCTACCCCGCTTTGGGATTAAATGGCGTGAAGTGTGTATTAAGTCAGTATTACTCATTGTCTGTTCCATTACACATATTCCATAACACAAGTGCTTTAGCTACTTAAGATGGGATGAAGGCAATATATGTGGTGTAGTAAGTATATTTGAGTTTAGTCTAAGTCACTAAAGCATTATGTTGGAAACAAGAATAGTCATTATCCTATATACCTGGCTTCAAATAAGGGCTTATTCCGTATATCCACCCTAGAAAATCCACCCCAGATTGCATAGTGGGAAAACACCCGTTCAAGAGTCAACCTCGTCATATAATGAATGAATGAATGAATGAATATACTCTTTATTGCACACTGTACATTACGAATGTAAAAAATAATACAATGGAAAAATTTCAAAAGGCGACCTTATCGCTCATAGCGATTTCTTCCAGGTAACCTAATTTAAAGATAAATTAAATTTCTATTCTATGGCAAGAAAAAAGGAAACTAAAATTATACATACAATTTAAAGAAATTAAAGAAATAAAAATAAAACTATACTAAGCTTACACATTCAAAACTTAACCTAGAAATTCAAACCCATATACAATTATTAATAAAATTACTATTTACCTACTTATATGTTAAAAACACTCCCCAAGCCTTCCTCACGCGGCAGAGTCCCAAAAACACTCAAGGCGTTCCCTCGCTGGATGGCCAGACTTATCCTCTGCGCGAGATAGGAGCCCGCTCTAGGATTGCCTGTGTGCTCTATTAAGCGCCCAGCCAACTGTCTGAAAAAAGCACGCGCCTCCGGTCCCCAAGGACCCAACGTCTCCACACCAAAAGGAACGAAAATGTATCCCGCTGGTAAGCAGGCATACTTCCTTCTCTTGTTCCTTTCAGCCGAGGCTGCAGCAGAACCACCCGTGGACGCACATGCATTCACGTGGCTGTCCGCAAAGGTGTCCACGCAGGTGGCGTCCCACACCAAAGGAAGTCCCTGTACCCAAGGAACGAGGGACATACCGTCAGGCCTCTTCCCATCCGAACGCGACAACCCAACTGGCTCTAGCACAGACGGAACCCCTACACTCACCAAAGCGCGCCTTATCACATCGTTAATGCATGCGTGCCTCGACTGGCGACCGGCGCTTCGCTGGCAAGACAGCCCGTGGCGCCCGCGATCGTCCACCATGACACCACACCGACATCTATGAGGCTCAGTTGATCGCAAACCTAGTCGTAGTCTCACAGCAAAACTGAGTGAGTTCCTGTCCAGAAGAGTACCTGTATGCATCGAAGGCAAAGCGTTAAGCCAATGGCCTGAGTCAGGTTGAACTGCGGCAATCAGGCGCGCCTTCTCCGACAGGTTGACCGCGCCATTTAACAAGCTGTCTGCCGTCAACTTGCATAGGGGCTCGTCCCACTGCTTCTGCGCCGATTTATTCTCCGGTACATCCTCCGACACCGCGATAGCACGCCACGCCTGGACACCCTCTGCTAAACCCGAGATCTCAACATCCCCTAGAGATGGGCGAATAATAGTACCAAAGAGATCTCGGATGCTATGAGCCGAAGATAAAAATGCCGGTAGCGCTACCCCGCGGATACTCCGGATTCCAATACCACCGAAACGAATAGGAAGCGTAGCCTGCACCCAACCGTCATCAGTGAATGCCACGTTCAACACGCCAGACATTGTACTCCGTAAAATTCCTTCCAAAGCTTCCAGAAATGGTGTAAACCGCCACAACTCACTACAACGCAAAACATATAATAGCTTTGGAACAAAAAGGCAAAATCTTATAATGACATAGGCATAATGGGGATGAATCTGCTTCAAACGATCGATAGCTGACTCAAAAGTCGAGGTCAAACCATCTGAAAAGGAAGGAATAGCAGCATCAAGGATAGGAGCACCCAACAAACAGAGCGAAGAAGCGTCTACAATCTGTATACCAGGCGCAACTGAATTGAACTCCGCAACGATATTATCCCGTTCCACTGAGCCGACCGAATTACCAATGAATAATTCGCACTTATCATAGTTCAGTTCTAAACCCATTGGATGAAAAGCTTGAATAATATGTTTCAAGTCACTCAGTACTACAGATGCCTCTCCAGCTAAGGTTCCATCATCCAAATACCAGACATTGAATCTGGAATTCAAAGCCTCTAAGACCGGATGTATTGCAAGGCTGAAAATAGCTGGCCCAAGGGGGTCCCCCTGCTGACAACCAATGTCTGAAAGAATAAGATTATCCCCAAAAACTAACGACGGGGCACCACTATAACATTGCCAAATGTATTTATAATACATGGGTATACATTCCCTAACCCGCGATAACATGACTCCTCTGCAGACCGAGTTGAAGGCATTCCTAATATCAATCTTTAAAAATACCTCCGAATCGCCAAGCTTAAGCAGGGTTCTGGCTGCATGCACTGCTGCCTCACAACCACCTGGAGTGCCAAAACCAAGCTGAGTAGGACGAAATTTCAAACTTAGCTCGGGCAATAAGCTTTTACAGCAGATCTTGGAGGCCAGGCGACGCACAAATTCACCAACTGCAATTGGTCTTATTCCACCATCCTTCTTTTTTAATGCAATAAGATTGGCGCCGTACAGAACATTTGTTACATCAGCACACACCTGTCCCTCCAACATGAGATTGACCAGTCTTGACAATTCAAAGAGGAGCGTGCGACCTTGGTCTCCAGTAACGCCGCACACGAGGTCCTTTAAGTGCTGCGGTGACAGTCCGTCGAGACCCGCAGCGGAGCCACTCTTAAAAGACATTATTCCAGAGAGGACGTCGTCCACAAGAACTTCAGAAGGGGAAGGATCGAAACCATTCGGTTCCGTTGGCAGTTGACAATCAGGTGAGCGTGAAGGATGCTTCGCTCTAAGTGCAGACAATGTTTCCGCATCCTGCGGGGCCATTGTATCACTGGAAAACAGAAGCCGTGCAGCTCCTCTCACATCCCCATCTTCTATCTTGGAAGCAACTCTACTATTCAGGTCAAATCGAAAACCTAAACCCACGTTAATTTTTTCCAACGAGCCCGACCGTGCGCAATTATTCCTTATCTTTTGCGTCAAAGATAACTCCCTACTCTTGCTAACATGCAACACCCTATACGCAAACGTAAAGAAATCCGTCCAACTCTGCACGTCATTCTTGTCAACAACGTTTCGTATACAAGACGACAAGGCACCAGCCACCGAAACCCTCGCTCCTCGTGGTATTCGTTTCACAACTGGAAAGGAGCGTTTGTACCTCCCAAGTAACTGCCACAATGGAGCATCAGAATCAACACCGTGAGTACCACTACTACCAGAAGAAACGCCAGAGTTGCTGGCAGTAATTGGAGGCGGATTGGAACGGTGTTGGCGACTACAATGAATCTTAAGCCCTTTCTGACCTTTGAAGAAACGTGGCTGAGAACAAGTGGGACACTGGACGTAGCCATCCTGGGATAAAGGTGCGGGAGTGTTTGGGCCCACATTTTGAGACATAATGAGAAAATAATTAAATTATGGTTTCGTAAACCAAGAATAAAAGCAAAAAAAAATAATAATAATAATTGCAATAAACACAAATATCATGCTCGGTACCTACTGATTAAAAGAGAGAGAAAAATAATAATAAATATTACAATAATACCATGAAATTAGGTCACCGTAAGCAAAACAATACAGCATGTCAAGAATAATACAAAAAAAAAAAAAAAATCTCGGCAACCATCGAGTCTCGAACTCGGACCGACCGATATCCAACTTGTGAAGACTGGTTGTCATGTCCGCTGAGCCAACGCAGCAACAATTTGATTAGCGAAAAGCCGCATCATATTATGTCAGTCGCAACAGTTATGGCCGTATTTGAACCGTGGTCACAAAGCAAAAGCGGGTAGGTGTAAATGCCGAATATTATTACACATAAACACTCCTTCTTATAAAACAAATTCACACCCGGTATTACATGGGCACTGCAATACAAATAGCCAAGATAGATATATTCACAGTTGCACAATCACTTGCAAAACAGGCATCTGCACTGCGCTGTTTTTATCACGAACCACAATTCATAATCCCATGAAGCAATTTTAAATATTCCAAAATACTCCCGAAGTTCAAGTCCAAAACCGCTGCCAACAGTTTCATGAAGAAAAATCCCTCTTGCGCAGGAGTAGGTCCGATCAAACTTTCACTGTATGGCGGCTAGACATTATTAAATATATTAAATTAACAGAGCTGATAAAATGCGTGCGCCATCTGGTGGCAAAAAAAAAAAAATTCCGAATACCTACCCTAGAGTAGATTAACCAGGGTGAATAATCGGAATAATCTCTCAAAATTTCCCCCCACAGGGAACTACTCCCGGCTGGTGGTGTACTTCAGATTCGAGCGGCAGATCGGCCACCACCTGATCCAGACATTCGCGCCCTCGACCTTGGTGGTGATGCTCTCCTGGTTCAGCTTCTGGCTGGACCTGGACGCCATACCCGGCCGCGTGACGCTGCTCGTCACCTGTATGCTGACCCTGGTCACCATGTTCACTGGGTTGAGGGCTGACATTCCACCTGTTGCTTATGTCAAGGTACACAAGGGTATTTAGGCGTCTGTGGTCCAGTTGGTCGGATACTTGACTTGTAACCGCAACGCAACGCTCGTACGGTGAAGGACAACATCGTGATGAAACCCGCACACCACAAGGTGTGTGAACCCTATGTATAACCCCCTAACGGCGATGGGCTCACCATCTATCACGTTGGGTTAAATACGCTTGGTGAACCGTGGGCATTAGCAACCCCGCATTGGGACTAAAAGGCGTGAAGTGTATTTATTTTTATTTACAAGGGTATTACTCTTGCAAGTTGACTTAGGTACGTGAACGACAGACATTGAAAAAATGTGCAATAAAGATTCAAAGAAACAAACAAAGCCATTTATGATTTTAAAACAAAAGTAAACGAAGGCCAGTACGAAAATTAATTCGATCCGGGGAAGTTCTAATTAATTTTAGTTATATGGTCGATAATAGTAGCTAAATAACATTAACATTAACGTTAGGGGACCGGATTCTTGGTTGATTCGACTGTGCTGTCTCTTTGTAAAAAAAGACGTTTCATCCACCAGGCTCTGGACTTGTGGATGGCCGGCTGCATGATGTTCGTGTTCGCGGCTCTCGCGGAGTTCGTGGTGGTGAAGGTGCTGGACAAGCAGTACCAGATGAACAAGAGCCGGACTCAGGAAGCCATACCCAGGATCATACCAGTGGTGAGCGACCTGTCTCAAGTAACCGACACCGATTAGTTTTCGACATACACCAATCAAATTTATAAAAGGAAAAGCTGACTGACAGCACTTGGAACGGGCGTAGCTTAGGCGCCGTAGGGTTGCACTAAGAAAGGTTTTCCAGAAATTCCCACGGGAACGGGAATTACCGGGAAAATACTTTTGTATGAAAAATCTTAACCGCTCAAGTTAGACGCTTGAAATTTGGGATACAGGTACTAATAAACTACGCGAATGAAATCGCGGGGCGTCCACTAGTGATTATACACACATCAAAAGTGTCTAGGGAGCAAGTACATTTTAGAAGATTGCAGTCAAGAATATAATTTACAAAAACTGAATTCATTCAGAATTTATTCAAAAGTGGTGATAAGTCATTGATACAGGCATGGGGAATTAGGTAGGAGACCAATCCAGAAGATTCGATTTGATTTAAATAAATAAGATTTTTTTAGAGGTAAAAATGTTCTTGATGTGTGTATATAGTAGATATATAATTATAAATGTTCGGTTATATCAATTGTATCTCTGTGTGTAACTACTTAGGTTTATTATTGTATTTACTTACATGTTTTTTTAAATATTGCACCTATGTTCTCCCATGTTGTGAGGTTGACTGGTAAATAATACTTTAGTATTAAGTCCACCCTTTGTACTTTTAGTGCAATAAAGTATTAAAATAAAATAAACAAATAAATATACGACGAAACGCCACGGCATCATATGGACTTGCCGGAGTCTGTGTTTCCTGCGCAGTGCAGTCTGAAGGTCTTCAAGTCACTTTGGGGTAAATAGGTACCTAATGAACAAGTGTGCTCCATCGTAGACCACATCGCTGTTTAACATCAGTCAGGATGGTGGTCAAACGCTTTTTCATAGTGTTTAAAAAAAAAAGCCCACATCACATAATTCAACCCTATAACGAGAGTCCACACGTCGTTATTTTGAAACAAGTCCGAATAAATTTTAAATATGTTCCTAGCGCATAAACGGCGAGAAGGGCTCATGCGGGACGGTGGCGGCGTGGGAGGGCGGCGGAGTGCGGTGCCGCAAGCTGGACATCGCGTCTCCGACCTCCCCGCCCGCGCCGCCCGCCGCCGCCGCGCACATCACGCTCGAGAGGCGCCAGAGTATACTGCAGGTAAACTTCACCTGTATGTTTTCTTGGCCATCAAGTATGCAAAGTGATATTGTTATTTTCTACAAGGGTTGGCTTACCACCACCTCCGTAGTGCGGTATGGTGCCGATATCATATGGTTTTTAAACACCTTTGAATGGATCACGGCACTGGCTGAAATTTAATCATGCGGGTGCAATCCCAGGCATAATGCTGCCCAGTGGCCTTTTTTAAACCGACTTAAAATAGGAGGAGGTTCTCAATTCGTCGGTATTTTTTTTTTATGTTCCTCAGAACTTTCGCCCGGGTGAACCGATTTGAATGTTTTTATTTTTATTTGAAGATTCACGTTTGGTCCTATATAAATTTGCTTCCGCAACTGAACATCCATGAGAAAACCACATAATATGTCAAATTTTACTGGTTGAAGTCGGTTCAGTTTTTTTTATCCTAAACTATACTCGTATTTTTTTTATTACTATTAAATGTGTATTATTTCTCTTTGTTATTTATCTTGCCGTAATTTGTTTTGTGTTTTTCTTTTGTTGTGATGCGAATAAATCCTCTCTCTCTCTCTCTCTCTCTAATGGAATGTATGAAATGATACCAAAGTAAAAATGCTAAGCGGACATTGTTATTTTAAGAAAGTGCAAATTCAGTCTTGATTTCTAAACCTCATTTAGTTCCAGAATACTGTTTTATTAATAACAAGAAAAAGGTGAACCTAATTGACCCTAGGACGCTGTGAAGTTGGGCGTTGTTAATACTTTAAGAATTCATAATTAATTTGTTCCGAATTTAATTTAATTTCTGTTAGGATTTGAATTGATTTGATTTTCTTGTGGTACGCAAGAAAACCTTTCAATTAATGTTCGTTAGGTATAAGTCCAACTTCAACAATACTCTGTATTTCAACGTAGTATTTTAAACCGAGACTCAGAATTTCCTAAAAACACTTTCTACTAATTACACCTAATCCATATTTAGGAAATACTTATGTTTAATGGTATTTTGTCCAGGAACTCTGCGAGGAAAGCGTCTGTGGTCCAGTTGGTCGAAGCGTCTGTGGTCCAGTTGGTCGGATACTTGACTTGTAACCGGGAGGTCCCGGGTTCGAGTCCGGCTACTGGACGTGTACCAATGGGACTCTTTTTCAGAGCCTATGTACGCAACGCAACGCTCGTACGGTGAAGGAGCAACATCGTGATGAAACCCGCACACCACAAGGTGTGTGAACCCTATAACGACGATGGGCTCATCCCCTGTCACGTTGGGTTAAATACGCTTGGTGAACCGTGGGTACTTGCTTTAGCAAATGCCTCTGCCCCCTCTTTGGGATTAAAGACGTGAAGTGTATTTATTTTATTTTATTTGTCCAGGAACAGAGATTGGTAGAAATTAAATATCGTCTAGTTCGTCTATTTAAAGTCTTCACTCATGAGTGCTGGCAGAATACCTACGTCACGGGCGACCATGACAGTATGCTGATACGCCGAATCAGCTCTTTGACTATGACAGACACAGGAACGACATATAGGCATTCTGCATTTGACATTGCATTTGTATTTGGGCTTTCACTCCCCAACGGGTTTTCTTCGGAAAGCCATCTTCCAAAGATCTCCAGCGCTGCAGATAACTGTGGCATTATGCTGAGTCGAGACCCTTTAACTAGCTTGAGAGCTAGCATACGTTCAGTGCTATTCTCACAGATCTGGTGCACTTTTGTTTTTGTATTTTTATCTTATTTTTACTTTTTTATTATTTTTTCTCTTGTTGTCATTTGTCTATCTTTTTGTTGTTTAGTGTGTTAATTCTTAAGTTAGCGAATACATACATACATACATTATAGTATGTAATCTGGCCTTTCTTGCCACGTCTATAGTTCTCTCTTCCATGGTCTGTTTTCATGCTTGTGTTGTGTCATTATAACATTATCCATGAGGATTGGCTCAAATTGGCTGTCTTATTTTCTGTCCACGCACCAATAAATCCTAGTAGACTGTACAATACAATTTTGGCGCATGGCTCATAAGTTTGCCAGTTTGTTTTGTTCTGATAATATTTTTTCATTTACCAACTAGCTGACCCGAGAATCGTCGTTTTGACAGTATACATTATTAACAGTGTTCCTCTGCTGTACATGACTGCATGCATACAACTTCATCAAAATTCACTCTATCTACTAAAGTACATAGAGATCTTATCTTATCTTTAGATAACCGCATCAAAATCCGCTGCGTAGTTTTAAAGATCTTAGCATAATAGCATACATACGGAAAGCTGGAGGCGACTTTGTTTTATACTATGTATTGATAAGGCATAAACAAAATCAGTCAAAAAACAAAGTATCTGGGCTATTCCGCCATGAAAGATGGTATAAAAGCTTTTTTCCGTTTTTTTCCTCCAGGTGGCGTGGCTGGACGCCGACACGGGCCAAGAGCGCGTCCTGTGGCGGGAGATAGACAAGCTTTCCCGAGTCGTATTCCCGGCTCTGTTCCTGCTCTTCGTCACCATGTACTGGCCTGTACTGTTGCTAAAGACCAAAACATCCTCGTACTAGTCGAACGACGTCGACAATAATTACGGAGAAGTTTTGTAATAATAAAAGGACGTAGTTACAAAGAAAGGACTCAATCCACAAAAAGTTACTTCGGAGATATTGAGCTTTAAAGTTGGATGCGCTATTGACCCGCCATTGATTGAGTCAGGCAGGGTACATAATAAATAGGTTGTAGTGAACTTTTTTTTTGTAAATGTTTTTTTTTATATGATGGATATGTCTTAACTATACTAACTAGCACCCTGGTACAGCTAACTCAATTTCGGAAAAAAAGTGTGGATTGAGTCCTTTCTGTGTAAAAGTGCACGCTAAATGCACTTTTACACAGAAAGGTCTGTAACGACGTGCCTGCATAGAAATATGAAGAAGAGAGTCAAGTAGGAGCGAGACGTAGAAGTCAATTTCCTATGTCTACTGTTCTGGGTTGAGAAGGTGAATTTCTCGATAATGACGCCCGAATTTTTAATTTCCCTTTCGCATGTTATAAAAAAAATCAAACTTTGTTTATGGTTTTTTTTTTATCACTATGAACAAGCGTTTGATCACCATCCTGCCTGATGTTAAGCAGCGATGTGGTCTACGATGGAGCACACTTGGTTGTATTGTTACCATTAAATAATCTCGTTTGGCTTTTAAACTGTTTGCAAAATTTTTAACAAAAGCGCCGAACGAACCACCACGGCATGTGCGCTGTTAGATTTATTTCATACATGTTATTTCTAGTAATAAAAAACTTAAGAAACAAATTAGATAAAGGCAAAGCGTAAATGAGCAAAAAAAATGGTGTGTGGTTTTACGAAACAACGCTAAAAGTGAAACTCCCTACTTCGCGGCCGACCGTCACGCGACATGCAACACACAGACAAAAAAGGTTTGAGACTATGTAATAAAAGTTTCACTTTAAAAACTTGACTAGCTACAAAGCAGCAGTAATGTGCTTAAAGCTGTCATAACAAGGTAATATCCGCGGGTAAAGTCCTATTGCCATCCTATTGATGTCCTGGCCGAAGATGGCGTGAAAAGTACTCGAAACCGGAGGTCATGTATGAAAAGATGTATGAATGCAGATGAATCGAAACGGGTATGTCAGGACCGTGACAAATGGAGATCTATAGTCTCCGCCTACCCCACTGAGAGATGGGAGTGAGGTGTATGTATGTATTAAAACGACGTAAGTACAATAGCTTCATCATAGCGAACTCAACGCTATAATCTTTATATAACTAGTGTACGCCTGGCGATTTCATACGTGTACTAATGTGTGTGATATGTCAGCCTTTTATCTCATCGCTAATTCTGTCAGGGGTTGAATTTAAAAAAACAAAGTCAAATACGTGTTCTTTCATTTCTATTCAAAAATACTGTCATCAAGTTTTAGAACCATAGCTTCAAAATTAACGTTTATTAATATAAACTTCCACCCCCTTTTTACGCTCTTAGGGGATGAAACTTATCCAACGTAAACATCATAAAAGAACCTTTGTGACAATTTTTTTTCTAGGGTCAAGGGTTTGGGTTGGGCGTTGATGTGTCATTGATGAATGAATAAGTCAGGACTTTGAGTTTTATATAATAAAAAATAAATACCCTTCACGCCTTTTAATCCCAAAGAGGTTCTTGCTAAAGCAAATGCCCGCGATTCACCAAGCGTATTTAACCCAAAGTGACAGGGGATGAGCCTATCGCCGTTATAGGGTCACACACCTTATGGTGTTCGGGTTTTATCACGATGTTGTCCTTCACCGTACGAGCGTTGCGTTGCATACATAGGCTCTGAAAAAGAGTCCCATTGATACACGTCCAGTAGCCGGACTCGAACCCACGACCTGCCGGTTACAAGTTATGTATCCGACCAACCACAGACGCTTGAAATTTTTTTTTTTTAATCACTATGAACAAGCCCTATTTTATATCTTTATTCATTTCATTTCATAAACAT
>SJJU01030027.1:0-14904 GCA_012932125.1 Conopomorpha cramerella | reverse complement strand
GAAAAAGAGTCCCATTGGTACACGTCCAGTAGCTGGACTCGAACCCGGGACCTCCCGGTTACAAGTCAAGGATCCGACCAACTGGACCACAGACGCTCATATACATTGATATACGATTGATTTATTCGCAACGCGCCCCGCTCGACGCACCGCACAACGCCCCGCGTGCCCCTAAATGATGCCTCAGGGTATAGGAGATACGCACATCATTTGAAAGCAATTTAATTGACAAATATAATTACAATATGTTAGCGGCTGTGCTTTTGGTAATTTGAAATTATGTTTAAAATGTGAATTTAAACATTAGTACAACTGTAATAAGGGTGGAATTTCCTTAGAAACAATGTTTAGTAGGTGGTGTACAATAGTGCTTGTAACAGAAAATGATACGAGTTTAATTCGTGGACGTATAATACTTAACAGCTGGAATACTTCATTGAGCAGGCGTTGTAAATAAATATTTTATAATGACACACACATTGCCTACATCCCATGTTAAGTAGGTAAAGAACAGTTGTGTTATGGAATTCAGACAACGACATCTAAATATATAAAAGGAAAAGCTGACTGAATGACTGAATGACTGACTGACTGACTGACATATCAACGCACAGCCCAAACGGCTAAACGTAGGGACTTGATATTTGGAACGGACGTAGCTTAGGTACCGTAGGGGTGCACTAAGGAAGGAATTTCCGAAAATCCCACGGGAACGGGAATTAACGGGATAAAACGTTTGTATGCAAAATCTAAACCGCTCAAGCTAGACGCATGAAATTTGGGATGCAGGTACCTTAGTACACTTAAAGCTTAGGTGCAACAGGCTATTGGGATATTCCCATGGGAACGGGAGTTATCGGGAAAAAACTTTTGTATGAAAAAAAAATAAACCGCGTAAGACAGATGATTGAAATTTGGTACGCAGGTACCTTAATGAACCTATAGCTTTCTTGGAACTCGATATTGCAAAATTCCTACGGGAATGGGAGTTAGCGGAAAACTTTTATATATGAGAAATCACGTAAATTTGAATTTTGAAATCTAACATGCACATACCTTAAGAAATATAAAGTTTAGTTATGGCTGTATTTTGAGAAATTCCTACGGGAACGGGAGTTGATAGAATAAAACTTTTGTATGTAAAATTTAAACTGCTCAAGGTAGACACTTTAAATTTGGAATTCAGGTACCTTAGTACACTTAAAGCTTAGGAGCAACAGGCTATTGGAAAATTCCTATGGGAACGGGAGTTAGCGGGAAAAAACTTTTGTATGAAAAAATTTAAGCGCGTAAGACAGATGATTGAAATTTGTTAGGTTGGTACCTTAATGAATGTATAGCTTAATTGCAACGCGATATTGCAAAATTCCCACGGGAATGGGAGTTATCGGAAAGCTATTATTTGAGAAATCGCGTAAATTTGAAGTTTGAAATCTAACATGCGCATACCTTAGGAAATATAAAGTTTATTTTTGGCTGTATTTTGAAAAATTCCTACGGGAACGGGAGTTGACAGGATAAATATTGAATGAAAAAATCTATACCGCGTAAGTTTGAGGCTTGAAATTTAACATGCATATACCTTACTGAATGCTAAATTTAAGCCATGGCTAAATTTCCCATAATTCCTATGGGAACGGGAATAGCGGGAAAACATTTGTTTAGAAAAACAATACCGCGAGTATGAGCCTTGATTTATTTTCAGTATATGGGTATCTTAGGACATTTACAGTATGGGAATGGGAAATATATTTTTCATGAAATAATACTACACAAGCGCCAGAGACAGAAACATTTTTGAATCGAATGAAATGTATTTTTAAAAAAGAAAACCTTTTTTTAAATTTATTTATTGCAAAATTAATTATTCTTTACATTCAACACACACCGAGTAAAATACTGAAATGCGTGAATCGTATTGTGATGTGTTTGTGCGTGGTGTGTTATCATGTACATACACATCTATGGAGGTACAGGGACGTACATTATAATTTTTTTTAAAGGGAGTAACTGACTGATTGACATTAACGCACAACCCACACGGTTAAACGTTGCCAAAGGTATTTAAAATATGAAAAGGGCGTAGGTTAGATACAGTAGGGGTGCACTATGATAGCTATTCTCGAAATTTCCTCGGGAACGAGTATACCTATCATAGTGAAAATCCTTTTGAATGAAAATTCTAAACGGCTCAAATTGTACGCTTGAAATTTGGAATGCAAACGTAAAGCTTAGTTTCAACACGATATTGGAAAATTCCCACGGGAACGGTAGTTTGCCAGAGAAAACTTTTGTATGAAAAAAAAAATGATATATATATAAATTATTGAAATTGGCCATGCAGGTACCTTCACGAACGGAAAACTTTCTTGCAACGCCATACTGCAAAATTCCCACGGAAATCAGTGTTAGCAAAATAAAGTTTTAGTAAATATAAAGTTAAGTTATGGCTGTTTTTTGGAGAAATTCCTACGGGACCGGGAGATGGTGGGAAAAAATTGATGAAAAATTCTTAACCTGATGCTTGAAATTTGACATGCATACACCTTAGTGAATGCAAAGTTGAATCATGTCTAGATTCCAAAATTCCAATGGTAACGGGAATAGCGGGCATGCATTGGTATAGACAAAAAAATACCGCGAGTTAAAGGCACAAATTTTTTTATACTATATCTTAGCAACAGCTTCATGGGAATAGAAAAAACATTGCCATGATAAAATACTGTACTAGCGCCAGATTCAGAGTAATTGTTATGTAGTATTTCATTGTATTTTCTCCAAGAAAAATGTCCTGTTTAATAATATAAATTATGTCCTGAACGTGGAGGAATAGGGACGTACATTTTTTATATTCATATTCATCACTCAAATTCAATTCAAATTTCAAATTCAAATTTATTTATTTTTTTCATTAAATCAATTACAATATGTTTCCGGGATCCCCCTATTAAGTTTAAGAAAAAAACCTGTACCAGGTATCACTGACTCATCATCATCACCCAGTCCAAACAACTGAGAACCTAGAAGGCTGAAATTTTTCACAGGGGTTATTTTATGATGTATACGTGAGATAAGAAAGAAAGTCGAAGGATCAAACACTTGCGCTAGCGAGAATTGTTTTGCCACAGCCCTACTTCTCTCATAGTCAGTTATATGTGGCGTGCTCCCGCGTAAGTTCGCCATCCGGCCTGGTCATTCTTGCAACCCCCTCCAGAACGACCAGAAACGTTGTTTATTAGGAAATTTTATAAATATGTTTCCTAAATACATTTAATTTTATGTGTAGCTGTTATACCGATTGCACTACCATCGAGCCACCCATGCTACTCTTTTTAGGATTCCGTACCCAAAGGGTAAAAACGGTATTCTATTACTGAGACGTCGCTGTCTGTCTGCCCGTCTGTAATGTCTGTAACAAGTCTTTATTTCATAAACACTGATAGGTAGGCAGTTGAAATTTCGATAGGTGATGTTTTTCTGTATCCGCTACCACAAATACTCAAAATAAAATTATGATAGATAAGGGGGCTCTCATACAAAAATTATGATTTTATGCACGTTTTAACAGATGCGGCTGTATCTTATGAACCGTGATAGTAAGACATTTTCAGGCACTTGAGAAATGTTTGTTAATATTCACAGAATATGTATATCTTTTGTCGTTATAACAACATATACTGACAAGAATACAATTAAACAATATGGGGTCCCAATAAACCAAAAGTGTTTTTGTATGAATTTTGACCATGGAACCCTTCGTGCGCGAGTCTGACTTGCACTTGGTTAGTTTTTAGATTTCATGTGATCAAACTTTTACTATCACACGTTGCGTACATAGGCTCTGAAAAAGAGTCCCAGTTGGTACACTTCCAGTAGCCGGACTCGAACCCGCGACCTCACGATTGCAAGTCAAGTATCCGACCAACTGGACCACAGAAGGTCGTCAAATTAAATTTATAATTTAAAAAATTAAGCATCTTTTATACTTTTCTTATACGACATAGACAAAGATCTCTCTTTATAAAAGGCTCGCCACGCGGACGAAGTCGCGGGCAAAAGCTAGTTGCTTTATATAAAACTTGCAATTAGTGTAAACTCACTTGGAATATTTAGCGCAATTTTGCAGCAAGTTCTTGCTTACTGTAAACTGTCTGGAAAGAACTTGCGCGATAATACTTTCAGAGCACTTGCAAAGCCAATTCTACAAGAAACCTTGCACTTAGTCTAAACGTAATAGCAAGAACTTGGTCAATAACTTGCGGCAAGAACTTGTTAGTCTAAACCCCGCTTTATGGAATAAAGGCAGACATATGTGGAATGACTTGCCGGACTCTGTGTTTCCTGCGCAGTACAGTCTGAAGCTCTTCAAGTTACTGCACTGGGGTAAATAGGTACGTAATGAACAAGTGTGCTCCGTCGTGGACCGCATCGCTGCTTAACATCAGACAGGATGGTGGTCGAACGCTTGTTCATAGTGATAAAAAAAGGCACTGGTGGCAGTAGATTATTTCTCATCATCATCATCAGCCCATACTTGTCCACTGCTGGACATAGGCCTCTCCAATTGCACGCCACTGTGATCTGTTTTCGGCTTCTCGCATCCAGCTTCTGCCAGCCATCTTGCGTATATCATCAGTCCACCTTGCCTGAGGGCGTCCTACACTCCGTTTGCCGAGACGCGGTCTCCACTCGAGAACTCGTTTTCCCCAACGGTCATCGGTTCTACGGCAAATATGGCCGGCCCACTGCCACTTCAGGTTGCTAAAACGATGAGCTATGTCGATGACTTTGGTTCTCTGTCGGATCACTTCATTTCTGATTCGATCCTTCAGAGAAACGCCGAGCAACGCCCTTTCCATAGCACGCTGTGCGACTTTGAGCTTGTGGGCCAGCCGTGCCGTCAGTGTCCACGTCTCAGCTCCGTATGTCATTACAGGTAGGACACACTGATTGAAGACGTTGTCTGCGTCTTCAGGCAGATTTTTTCTCCTTAAAAGATATATTTGGAGCGATATGCTAAGGAAGTAGATAGTGGTAGGTACTCGAAATGTAAATCTGAGTGCATTGTCAGTCCTCTCGGGAACTTCGCGAGGCACTCTTTAAGAGTAAACAAGATTGTTATTTCGCCGGCGCCTACTCGAAAACTTCTATCCCACTCGGGATGAGAGAAAATTACGAGAAAAAAAAAACTTTGCCTCAGAAATAAATTCATCAAAAACTTTCCTGCTGTGTTCAGAAAAGTCAATATTAGGTTTTTTTCCGAAATACTTAACTACACTTTTGTTTTAAAGTTAACTGAGGAGCGAAGATATTTTGTGTTACTTTTTTTTCGACAGTAGAATTTTTTTTTACTAAAGTTGTGGCAATCTGTGTTAAAATACAGTCAAGTGTCGGTGTTAACTAAAATGGTATATTGAAATATTATTATATTAACTGTATTGTAGGTTTATTGTTGTAGTTAGACTGCGCTGTTAGTTATTGTTAAATTAACATAAGAAGAGGAGAGTGTCCATACACGAGCAATGTTATGCTCAAATGGTGACTCTGGCATATATTCACACTTGTGTAAAAACATAAAAAATACTTATTGTGATCCGATTCGCCTCGGTCTACACTACAAGCTACTTCAATAAATATCTTTTTTTTTAAATTGCGGTGCGTCCACTAATCCTTACTAATATTATAAATCGGAAAGTGAGTTTATTTGTTTCTTTGTTTGTTCCGCTTTCACGCCGTAACTACAGAACCGACCGCTTTGAAATTTTGCACACGTAAAGATAGAAATCCGGATTAAATAATAGGGTACTTTTTTGGAAAAGTTGAGCTGAGGCAGTGACATAATATGTATTCTAATCGCCGTCACCACACGGCATTGGGATGCCTAATTATGATGATTTTAAAGAAAACGAAACCAACTTCAACCATTGCCTACTAGTCGCCCCAGCTATTTTTGAAGTACCCCTCGATGTAACTATTCCGCCGTTATCATACACTGATTTCCTGACGCACGATTGATTTCTTCTTTCCATCCAAAAAAAAACATCAAAATCTGTTTATAAACGACGAAGTTATTCGAGAACAAACATAAAAAAGCTTTTTGCGCGGGCTCGCGCTTCTCCCGCGCATCTCACGCGCCGCGCACGACCCGCGCACGACCCGCGTTTGGTGTGCCCAAGGCTTTTATGTAAAAAATTTCTTATGTATATATTTTCTCCCTGTTTTAATTTGTATTGAATTATGTTTAATGTGCAACTGCACCTTGCACCAATATGTTATTTTTGTTTTGTACAATTTAACAATACTGACCCATAATGTTCTCCCATGTTGTGAGGTCGACTGGTACTTTAGTATGAAGTTCACCCATTATACTTTTAGTGCAATAAAGTATTAAATAATATCTATTATATAAAAATCAAAGCCACTTTTCGTTGTCATTTCCATAACTCTGGAACGGGTGGACCGATTTCGCTAATTCTTCTTTTGTTGTGCTCACTAATGACAGCAGAAGGTTCTTATGAAAGAAAAAAATGACATCCACTGCTGGGCACAGGCCACCCTGGAGGTTATAGACTAAAGACAGGACAACGTCTGTTGAGTCCACTAGGTACATAATAAAAAAGCATCAATATTATATTAATATAAATATCATAAAATCTTTTTTAGAAGTTTCTTAAATATAATATATGTATGTAGACGAAGAGAAAGGGGACAAACCATAAATATATCAGAACCGTGACAAAAGCGTAAAAATCGTACAGTTATACTTTTGAAATATTATGCGTGGGAACTGTGGAGAAACTACTTATAAAGAAGGCTCTGTCCATCCCCTTTTGGGGATTATGGACGTGAGTGTATGTATGTACTTATGTACATCTTCTAAACGCATATCACTTTGTAACATGCCAATAATATACATTGTCACAAATTACTTATGTCGAACCCCTCATGGAATATTCGCCCAAGACACCTATAAAATAAAGCGGAAAATTACTCAAAAATATGCACCCCGCAATCTGCTCGCGGAACTCGCTAAACGACCGAGGAAAAAATCGAGCTGATAAAAAAAAAAATACGCAAGTTTATCTTAAGAATTCATCGTGACTTTAACACACAAAAGACCCACAGCCTTAAGGTTTAGCGATAGTACTGGATTAGATTCTCTTGCTGTCTCTTTTTGACGTTTACCAACCGAATGAGACAACGATAGATTTCGAGTAGAACTAAAAAAAAAATACGCTAAGTAATACTCCCGATATGTTTGAAGGTTACATAGATAAAATCGGAACCTTTTCCCAACTTTCCCTGATGGGTGAGCGTTTGCGGTTTTTTTTACTCTTGCAACACAAAAGGATGCGTTATTGACTTACTCTGTTTTGTCCTGACTCAGTCCTTGTTTTGGGTAATTTGAAAAGTTTTGAGTTGCTTCGTTTTGTTGTTTCACAGTGTGGGAATGCGGAAAAAAGTAATAAACTAAATTGAATTTATCTACCTACAATAAATTATACCATGTTTTATGGGACGAATACATATCGATGGCTTCCCGCCAAAAAGGTCTAAGCGACATTTAAGTAATTTTACAGTAAAGTGGCTTAAAGTTTAAATAAAGCAACGTTTTGGGAGAAAACACATAATCTCTACCGCGTAAGCGACATCGAACTACGTCATACAGGTATGAAACCTAGACAAATCGACGCAGAAAAAAAAGGCGATCCAAACTGCATCTCAACTCAACTCATTTTGGACAAAAATTACGCTTAGGCCTTTTTGGCTGGAAACCATCGATATGTAAACTACCTTTTTTTCTCTGGAGATAAATTAAGTTAAATTTAATTCTTTCTATGCGTAGCTATTAACTTTAAAGAAAAACGAACCGAGAATTTGGATCAACAGTATTTTTTTTACAGATTCGTGGTCTTGTCATAGATCCTACGGTCGGAAATTTGAATTCACTTTTTTATCACTATGAACAAGCGTTTGACCACCATCCTGCCTGATGTTAAGCAGCGATGTGGTCTACGATGGCGCACACTTGTTCATTAAGTACCTATTCACCCGCGACTTGAAGACCTTGAGACTGTACTGCGCAGGAAACAGAGACTCCGGCAAGTCGTTCCACATCCTGGCGGTTCGCACTATGAAAGTGGACGCAAACCGTTTGGTTCGCGTAAATGGCAAATCCACCTGGTATGGATGACGTTTTGCCGTTCTCCTGGGTTGTTCTATTGTAAAAACGCGATGGGGGTATTAGGTTATGCAACTCCGTGGCACACTCTCCGAAATGCAACCGACAGAAAAGTAATAAAATTAAAATGGGACCAAACGGGAAGGACCAGCTTTTAAATAAAAAATCACAAAAAGTATCATCCAAATCGGTTCACCTAATCAATAGTTGTTGAGCATAAAAAAATGCAGACTTATTGAGAAACGCCTCCAACTTTTAAAGTTGGTTAAAAACAAACCTGTTCACTCAGTGATGAATTATGGGTCTAAGATACAACCACTGAATATGGGGATAAAGAAGCCCAAGGTCACGCAGCGGACAATGTAACGGACTATGCTTTGCGCGATGGAATGAGGAAATCCGTAAACGAACCAAATTTAACGACATACCGCGTCTGATTGCAGAGCTGAAATGGAAATGTACAGGGACACGGCTCGTAGGACCGACCACCGATGGGGTCTAGGACTTTTAGACCCTCTCAGTGTTGGTCACGAATAGTAAAGCGCAGATCACGAGAGAGGGTAGACCCTCACCAAGGTGGTCCAACGATCTTCTTAAGACAGCTGAAGTTTAGGAGAAAGATTGGTAAAAATAAATAATTCATAAATAGAGCGTCTGTGGTCCAGTTACTTGTAACCGGGAGGTCCCGGGTTCGAGTCCGACTACTGGACGTGTACCAATGGGACTCTTTTTCAGAGCCTATGTACGCAACGCAACGCTGTACGGTGAAGGACAACATCGTGATGAAACCCGCACACCACAAGGTGTTTGAACCCTATAACGGCGATGGGCTCACCCCCTGTCACGTTGGGTTAAATACGCTTGGTGAACCGTGGGTATTTGCTTTAGCAAGTGCCTCTGCCTACCCCTCTTTGGGATTAAAGGCGTGAAGTGTATTTATTATTTTTTTAATTTATCATAAATAGATGCACTTATCACCTTTTAATACCAAAAATGTAAAGCAGCATCTCAGACGCGACATACAGCTACAAGAAAAAAGGTCTTTGCTATTTTTTTTAATGGGGATTTATCTTTGACGTTTGTCTGACAGATTTTCGGGCGGAGAACTGTCATTACTGTCATACTTTCCAAACAAAGATTTACTGTTCTCCGCCCGAATACCTATCAGACAAACGTCAAAGAAAAATTTTTTTTTCCTTTCTTGGCTCTTATGTTCAGCTTTAAAGCCGACAATTCTGCCACAAACAATGTAGTTCTCTTCGTGTTCAAGTTATAGTATAGTCAATAGTCAAAGTCGTGTAAAAAACACATTAAAATGTGAGAGTGGACCATCACATTTCAATGCTGCGTGGAACTTTATACGGGAATAACAAATTGATCAAATAGGAGTCCTCTCCTTTACTCCTCACTCTCACTACATTATTTTTCATCACCAGCACATTATTACACTAAATCCACCACATTAACACAATAATTGCAGCGAAAAAATAATTTTGAAAATGAGAAATAAAAAACGCCATTTGCATCTTTTCGCTTCCCGTCACAAAGTCCTTCGTCAAAGAAAATTCCCCATTTGGCTCAGGTATGTCGGACGTCAATCAGTTAGTCGTTCAGTAGAACTTCAATCAGTAAGGTTGGTGAAGTTTTTTGGCCATTCTTAGTAGTTACCTATTTATTTCGTTAAATTGTGTATAAAATTTTCCTGCAGAATAGAGCTTGCGAAGGTTTTCCGGGGGCATAGACGATTCTTACGCCCCCGACACCCAGCGCCGAACCGTAAATTCTGTTCAAATTAAAAGCAGCTTCGTTCCCCACCTGTGTATTATACATATCCCGAAGGCCGACGAACCGGAATTTTTGACCGATTTTCGCTGTTGTTTCTCTACTGTATCACTCTAATGAAGAAAACCGCAACAAAATCAGTTGCGTAGTTTTAAAGATCTAAGCTAAGTCAGCGACTTTGTTTATACCATGTATTGATTTTCATGATAATGTTTTTGTTGGAAATAAGATAAGGTTCCACATTCAAGCATACTTTCTATTGGACTGCAATGACATCACTCAGACCAAGTTACAATATTTTCGCATAAAACTTAAATAATTAATTGTTGAACTACTTAGGCTCAAGTCAAGGGGGATTATCGAAGTTTAGTTACAAAATGAACCATTGAATGGCATTAGAATAGCGAGCAGTATTTTCCTGAATTCAATCAAAACAAGTAGGACAACTTAGATTTTTTAATTATAATGTTTATTATCTCTCGGTCGATTATTGCGAAATTAGAGCCTCAGTCCTACGAGACGCGTCCCCAGATGTTGGATAGGGGAAGGCTCGTCTATTGTCTCAACAATAGCATGGTTGGAGCGAAATAAACTATCCCGTGGACCAACAGGCCGGAGACTTGATATTGGATACTCCGTATATTAAACCACTTAGGCTACCAGAAGCCTTGGGCTTACCCCTAAAAGACTGGCTCTGCGGGCACGGACGCAAAGGTGACGGCCGCGTCGTCGTGATTGGGGTGCTGTAAACTAATCTCCTGCACACCATTAAATAAGAATTGATTGAAAATCGTATTTGAATGAAAATTGACAAGCCAGAAGTTTACCCAGTAATTGACTGCGAAATCGACGACCGATACTAGCAACAGTTATGCCTCCGGCACACCAAAAGCGGGTCGTGCGCGACGCGGGAGCAGCGCGGACCCGCGATGTTTGTAATTCAGGGAAATGTATGAAGCACGGCACACAAAAAATGCTGCTCCCGCGCTGCTCACGCGATGCTCCCGCGCTGCTCCCGCGCTGCTCCCGCGCTGCTCCTGCGCTGCTCCCGCGCTGCTCCCGCGATGCTCCCGCGCTGCTCCCGCGCCGCGCAAGCCCTGCTTTTGGTGTGACGGGTGCCACGCTGCTCCGCGCACGCTCCGCGCACGACCCGCGCACCACCCGCGTTTGGTGTGCCCAAGGCTGCTACGAAAGGAACTGTTTTGAGCTGTCAGTAGGTTTTTAAATAATTCCCCATTGTTTCCCAAACGCGACTTTGCCTGTGGGAAACAACGGGGAACTTTACGTGAGTGGTGTCACGAGAAAGGAACTTGATCAAGGAAGCAGAATTCCTATCCCAGGGAGAAGATATATCCAGGTTAGAACTCGAAAACGGCTAGCAATTCATTTCCGTTGTCGAACGACCTTAAGCTTAACGGAATTCCAATCGGGAAATATCTGCCATCAATTCCGGAAAAAAAGAAAAGCACAAATCAATGTAACACAATATAGGTAGCTAACTTCAGCATTTGAAAAGTTCCATTTGTACACGTCACAATACCAACTGAAAGCGGCAGAGGGAAGAAAACAATTTTGAAAAGTTTGTATTGTCATTTGTAACAAACAATAAATTGAAATAAATAAATTGACAGTCGACAGAAAGTAGGATTTTTATAGTAGTAAAGTTTTCCGCAAATATCTCGTGGAAGGGGCGGAGAGATTTATGCGTTTCAATGTTAAACTGAGAGTTATGGTGAACTAAAGCTTTCTTATTTTTATTTTATTGTTAACCCTTAATCAGACAAGGTTTGGTGTTTTTCTGAAGGATTTTGGACTCTATTGACGTTTGTTATTCTAACTACCAACTTCATCGCATAAACCCGGGTGATGTTTATCATAAAATCTATCTTTTAAGTACAATGTGAAATTATTGTTTACTGTTTAAATAGGGGCGTGTCCTGTAGTGTTACATACCTTATGTGATTATTCTGTGATAACTTCTCTGAATTCTTTAGATAATTCCAGTGAAGACAATAGGGTTCAAAGTATGTGTTGATAAAGTGGCAATATACTAGCCATTGTTTGATTAAGGATTAAACACAGTGAACAAACCTTTGACCACCATCCTGTCTGATGATAACCCATTAAAGCCCAGAAGAAGAGTTACTCGTTAATTGATTTTGACTTTTATTACCAAATAATAGAGTTTAAAAAAATTCCGAGCACAGTGGGTGCTAATGGGTTAAGCAGCGATGTGGTCTACGACGGAGCACACTTGTTCATTAGCTACCTATTTACAACAGTAACTTGAAGACCTCCACCCTATACTGCGCAGGAAACACAGACACCGGCAAGTCATTCCACAACCTGAATTTTTATATGGGTCGTTTTACATACAATGTTACAAAATATTTTTTAATGCATACACTTCACGCCTTTTAATTCCAAAGCGGGGTAGGCAGAGGCACTTGCTAAAGCAAATGCCCGCGGTTCACCAAGCGTATATAACCCAACGTGACAGGGGGTGTGCCCATCGCCGTTATACGGGTTCACACACCTTATGGTGTGCGGGTTTCATCACGATGTTGTCCTTCACCGTACGAGCGTTGCGTTGCGTACGTAGGTTCTGAAAAAGAGTCCTATTGGTACACGTCCAGTAGCCGGACTCGAACCTGCGACCTCCCGGTTACAAGTCTAGGATCCGACCAACTGGACCACAGACGCCGTTTTTTAATGCCTTTAAAAGGAACCCGAACAACGATCTAAAAAACTGTTTGAATCGCGCAAAACATCTTCTCCTTAGGCAAAAAATGTCTTATTATGTGTGGAGAAAAAAAAACATTTTTGTTCCCATAGTAAAATTTGTTCATTTTGACTAGCCCAAGAACGTTTCTCAGCTCGGGGTCCTTTCACACGCATCATAAAATGTTCAGTGTGCAATAAAGAGTATATTAATTCAAACCACTGAACACCGAGTGTCTGTTGGTTGGATACTTGACTTGCAATCGGAAGATCGCGGGTTCGAGTCCGGCTACTGGACGTATACTCATTGGAACTCTGTTTCAGAGCCGCTGTACGCAACGCCTCGCTTGCACGGTGAAGGACAACATCGTGATGAAACCTGCACACCACAAGGTGTGTGAACGCTATTTTAACGGCGATGGACCTCTTGTCACGTTGGATTAATTAATACGCTCGGTGAACCGCGTGGGCACTGAGGCACGTGCTTAGCAAGTGCCTCTGCCTACCCCGCTTTGGGATTAAAAGGCGTGAAGTTTATATTTTTTTTTTCAAATCACTGACTAAGTTACACAATTGTAGTTAAATCTTTACTGTAACATTGACTGAATGGAAATGTTCATTGTATAATTTAAACACACTTCACGCCATTTAACCCCAAAGCGGGGTAGGCAGAGGCACTTGCTAAAGCAAATGCCCACAGTTCACTAAGCGTATTTAACCCAACGTGACAGGGGGTGAGCCCATCGCCGTTATAGGGTTCACACGCCTTGTGGTGTGCTGGTTTCATCACGATGTTGTCCTTCACCGTACGAGCGTTGCGTTGCGTACATAGGCTCTGAAAAAGAGTCCCATTGGTACAATTCCAGTACCCGGACTCGAACCCGCGACCTCCCGATTACAAGTCAAGTATCCGACCAACTGGACCACAGACGCTTTTATATTTTCTAACTTGTAAAGACAATATCTCACTAAACTATGTGTAAGGTATTTCACGGATGCAAAGCTTCGCACGTAAATAAGAACCGTTTGTACTGAAAATAAGGAAGTACATACATATACAGGGTGGAGCCTGTAACATGAGCAAAACATTCAAGTGTAGATTATAAACCAGCCCTTCACGTTAGTTTGCTGTTGCCAAGACGCTGTTGAAATTATTTTGTTTCATGATAAATTCAGTTTAAAGTTAACAACGAACCGCCAGGATGTGGAACGACTTGCCGGAGTCTGTGTTTCCTGCGCAGTACAGTCTGAAGGTCTTCAAGTCGCGGGTGTATAGGTACCTAATGAACAAGCGTGATCCATCGTTGACCACATCGCTGCTTAGCATCAGGCAGGTGATGATGATCAAATGCTTGTTCATAGTCAATTAAAGAAGTAACGTAGTAGAAGTAAATGTTTTTGGCGTTACGTCAAGAGTGAAGAGTCGCGAGACTACGCGAGAGCTCCGACCAAACACAACTAGACCTGCAAGCCGCAAAGCACCCTCAGTCTTTCTCTGTCCAAACAAAATACAGTATGGAATTTCATGTATATCAAAATTGTAAATCATATAAATCAAAACTGTCACTTTTACTACTAATTTAACAGTTTGAATCTCTTACTCTTTGACTCCTGCATTTTTTTCATATTGTTGTCTCGTTTTAGTCTAAACGTCAGTTTCGGATTGCAAGTCCGTTTTTTTTTTAATTTAGTATAAATCAAATCCGCTAATGCTTCGTTAACAACTTTTTAATAGTGTAGACAAGTCAAAATAATTCTGGTCTAGTTGATTTTGGTCTGAAACAAAAGGACATCTAAATATGCTGATGAGATTAATTTTCTTAAGAATGATTTCACTTTTTTAAATAACTTTGACGGACCATTAGGATATGAAAAGTAATTGAAAATTCCCATATTCAAAGTTTTTGCTTGTGTTTCAGTCCCCACCCTGTATCTGTATCTGGAAAGACTCTTTTCTCAGAAAACGTGTGCCCATTATTCTTATAACAGATTCTTTATTGTTATTGGAAGGACAGCTTTGTTTTAAATATGGAACGACGTGTCTTGCGAAGTACAGTTTGCGATACATAATATGTAATAGGTACATACTCATGTACGGTACGGTACGTGTCGGGTATGGCAGGATACAAATCATCAGCCGCATAACGTACACTGCTGGACGAGGGCCTCCCCCAATGAGATCCGTCATTTCGGGTGAAATGCCAGTAATCGCCACGCTT
>SJJU01030006.1:0-15590 GCA_012932125.1 Conopomorpha cramerella | reverse complement strand
CATAAAAACATTTACACAGAAAAGTTCACTACAACCTATGTTTTATGTAGCCTGACTCAATCAACATGTATGGCGGGTCAATTGCGCATCCAACTTTGAAGCTTAATATCTCCGAAACTGTCCAAGACCGAGTCCTTTCTGTGTAACTACATCCAGTTTATCGCCGACATATTGATTTATTCAAGGATAGCCAACAAGACACACACATACAAATGTTAATTCACTTCACATATATGATTCACACACCTTGTGGTATGGGGTATTATTGTTTTCGTTCACAGTGCGAGCTACTGAGCTTTGAGTATATAAAATATCTTTAGTCAATTTCAATACCTAGAAAATGTGCGAATCGGAGTAATATTTAGCAACATCTTTTAATATCCGGCTCAAAGGACCAATTTGTTAGCTCAGTGGGTGAATAAATAAAAGAAGTGGACTGTTTGTACTAAATAAGTAAATTAAAAAATAAGTAAATTAAGAATGAGCAGAGATACTTTTTAATGCGTGTGGTACTGTCAGTGGGTAGAAGAGCAGTGGCAGCCGCGGCGACGTGGAGTACAGAGGTGTCCCCGCCCGCACCGCTGTGTCGTCACGTCCTAATGTGACCCGCTGCACTCGTGATTCGGTAAAAACCGACAAATGTGTCTCCAACAATCAGTACTAGCTGCCCCGGTAAACATTTTTGTGTGCACATCCTAAACTCTTTGGCATTCGGAGGTTTGCCTTTGTACCTCGTGTATTGGAAGTAGTAGTATTAAATATTCATAATCAGCCGTGTCGGAGGAGTTTGGTAACAAACACCGCGACACGTGATTTTTATCCACTCGATTAAAATAAAGCTTTCGGGCCTAGATGTTGGAGATAGGCCGCCACCGTCCTAAAAAGTGTTAAAAATGAAAATTCATTTCACAGTAAAAAGACGCGAGTGAAACTCACTTGTAGGTAAACGGGAGAATATTTTAGGTCCGGCTCGCCGGCGGCACCTCCCCGATACAACCCTTTGACGGCCTCGCTAAAATAAACGTTGTAATTAAAATTTTTCATTTACGAACCTTCTCGCCCCTGATATATTAAAAAATAAATTCGCTCGCACCGTTTTTGCTGAAGCACATTACAGTGAGCCGGGCTTAGCTGCCCGAGTAATTAAGCAACATCGGACAATTCCTGAAAAATGTTTTGATACGCATCCATATTATTTTGAACACATAGGTAATACGGCTAAGCCGCGGAAAGGATGCGTCGCAATTTTGCTCTGGGTTTTTCTTCATGAATAAATTGACCGAAAAGCGGATGATCTATTTATTATTCTTAGAGACAAGGCTTATTCTTAACTTGAAACGAGTGTGAATTTGCATTTATTGACGTAGCTCAGGTCTGTTGGGGACAACTTGATACACCGATCTGAGGCCCGTATTCTGAAGAACAGATCTCTGCTCAAGTAATATTTGTCTCGCTCTAATTGTATTTGTGTAAAGGAGACAAACTAAGCTCAAGCGATACTTGAGTACTGCTGATTGATTCAGAATAAGAGCCTCATTGTGTTGAGTTGAATATAAATTGATATTTATTTTCCTTTTGTAACAAAATTCACAGTGTGTACGCCCATGTTATCCCGGCATGCTGTGTTTGCCAGTATTTTTAACCGACTTCTTATAGTACAGGTGTCCTCATCGCTCAATTCTCTCTGATCACTGTTATACCATAATACTAACTTTATGGTATAACAGTGACCGATTATGTACTGGCCACTAACAGTGTCTTCAAAACTGTTAAAACGTTAGTTTTCTTATTATTATTTATTCATATTTGACACATACACTTACATATTCAATTACATGACGCGAAGTCTCCGTAATGTGGTCGTCATGCCCCAGAAGGGGGAGAGATAAAGATAATTTGTATGGAGTCAAGAAAACGTGTGCGTTGAAAAGAGGCAAAAGCAAGTAGATGCGCACGTCTCCAGAGAATGGCCCGTACGCCGAGAGGCAGGTAGGGCATGGGTGGTGGTGGGATTATCCCTGATATTTAATTATATTTAATTACATACACTTCATAAATACACTTCACGCCTTTTAATCCCAAAGCGGGGTAGGCAGAGGCACTAGCTAAAGCAAATGCCCATGGTTCACCAAGCGTATTTAACACAACGTGACAGGGGGTGAGCCCATCGCCGTTATAGAGTTCACACACCTTGTGGTGTGCGGGTTTCATCACGATGTTGTCCTTCACCGTACGAGCGTTGCGTTGCGTACATAGGCTCTGAAAAAGAGTCCCATTGGTACACGTCCAGTAGCTGGACTCGAACCCGCGACCTCTCGGTTACAAGTCAAGGGTCCGACCAACTGGACCACAGACGAATTACAAAATAAAGAAAATTAACAATAAAAGACAGAAAAAACAAATACAGAAATTAATAAGTAAAAATTGCCGGGTTACACGTGGCAAAGGCTCTGATTCAGCGTGTGCTGGGAGTGACGTGGATTAACACCACACTCTCAGCGCTGATCTTCCATCAGTACCGAGAAGTTAATTATAAAAAATAGATTCTAACCAAAAAGGTAAAACTCTTAAAAAAAGTATACGGCACACAGATAAACAATCATACGAAGTGGCAAACTTTAACGTGTAATACAAATAAAATAACAAATATAAAAAAGAGCTTAATGTAACAAATGCAAAATATATCGAACAAGCATAATCCAATTTTATAAAGGCTGGAAGCCAATCGACGTTGTGATACCGTTGGAAAAAAAAAACACTATAAAAATGGGTGTTCTTTGTTCGAATCCGATCCTAACGAGCTTAACTGGATGATGTTCTTTTTTTTTTGAACCACGTCACGTTTACTAACCGTCAGCAACACTGTAAAGACTGATAGGTGCAATCGATACGCATCCACTGACGGCATACTCGGAACTGGCCTTCCGTGACCACCATATCGGAGCTTTTTAGTTTCCAAAACCTCACCAACTCTCATATAAATTGAAGCTGATAAGGTACCAGCTTAGGCTGGACGAGAGTCAGACAAAATAACAACGCCACACTGTGGAATGTTTGTTATATATTGACAGAAAACAATTACAAAGATTAAGCGTACGAAATTTTTATTTTGAAACGTTTTGGTCGTTGTTTTTTTTTTAATTTGGTTTAGCCTTATTTAGTAGGAGTTTTAATATAACAGGTTGGATTACCTACTCGTGCATTCGGAATGGGTTGTAGCACTCAATAAGTCCTGTCGGGTTTAGGGCGGCGCCCGTCGCTGTTATTGGGTTCACACACCTTGTGGTAAGCGGATTTCAAATGAATGTCAATGTTGTCCTTCACCGTTCGAGCGTTGCAAAGTATAAAGAAAGAAAGAAAAGTAATTTATGTGTGCATATTTAGTGATATTGTTATTTAATTTATAAGTGGAAACTTAATTGGCTTAAGTTGTAACCAACTAATAATTTTAATAAGAATTAATAATGCTGTATGTTTAACATAGTGTTCAAATAAATAAATAAAATAAAATAACACAGATAAATCTTAGGTTAATGCAGTAAATAAGTATACGTAACATACACACATACATACATACACTTCACGCCTGTCTCCCAGAGAGGTAGGCAGAGACTACAGATGTCCATTTGTCACGGTCCTGACATACCCCTTTCGCTTCATCTACATTCATACGTCTTTTCATACATGACCTCCGGTTTCGAGTACTTTTCACACCACCTTCCGCCAGGACATCACCAATCTGGTCAACGTATGTCCTTCTGGGGCGACCTCTACTCACCCGGCCCATTACATCACCCATATTCGTCAATCGACTTTAATCCATTCTCTCCATATGCCCAAACCATATGTAACAATAGAAAGTCAGAACATAAAAACAAAAAAATAAGTGGGTAGGTTACATTAAAAATTATCCATTCGTATACACATCAAAAGTGTCTAGTGATCAAGTACATTTAAGAAGATTGCAATCAAGAATATATTTTACAAAAACTGAATTCATTCATAATTTATTCAAAATGTGGTGATAAGTCATTGATATTTTAGATTGAGGCAGACATTTTAGAGCTAAAAATGTTATTGATCCCTAGACAGTTTTGATGTGTGTAGGCTCTGAAAAAGATACATCAATGGGTCTCGTTAGTTTACAAGCCTAGTACAGTCCGTCTCGAAACGAAAACGTCACTCTCTTTTTTTTCATTTAGCCTGCTTTGTTTCCCACTGCTGGAAAAAGGCCTTCCACCAGGAGTTCCACTCCTTTCTGTTATGGGTCACCTCCTGCCACCCCGGTATATATCGATTCAGGTCGTCCCGCCATCTCCGCCTGGGTCGGCCTCGTCTGCGATGTCCGTCAGTGGACAATACTTTATTAATATTAAATTGAACCCCAATTAGCTAATATTAATTATGTTATGTATGTACTAGCTTTCCGCCCGCGGCTTCGCCCGCGTGGACTTCGGTTATACTGCGGTATAAAGGAATATTTTTGTTTTCCCTCAGCAACATCATTTTTTTCTTCGGGATAAAAAGTACCCTATTATTTAAACCGGACTTCTAATTATACGTCTGCAAAATTTCAAAGCAATCGGTTCAGTAGTTACGGCGTGAAAGCGCAAATAAACAAACAAACTCACTTTCCCATTTATAATATTAGTAAGGTAATAGAAATGCACAAAACAGGGATGAGTGGAGGATTGGGGTAGGCCTTTGCCCAGCAGTGCAGTGGGACAGAATACAGGCTACATAAAACAACATAAGTCATACCTTACATGTACTGTATCGCTTTCATCCACGTGACTTATTGTTCTCCCCAAGCTATTTTGAACCTTACAAGTGTATATTTTATATTGCCTATTAACTCGTTTTGTACATTTAAATAGTTTTAGAACTAGATTAAACTTTGAAAATTCAATTACATTACAGTCGAACGTCTGGAGGGCAGACGCTAACTCGCACAGAAGTTTTAAATGTTAACAAGTAAATCTGTGTTGAAATATGTGGGCGCCTACACAACAATTATTTACGAAATACTCATAAGTAGATAGCTTCGCTATACACATTCTGCATAACATTTCTCTTAAAACTATTGTATTACAAATAATTACAATACAATACAACAAACGCAAAACGAGTTCTCGAGTGGAGACCGCGTCTCGGCAAACGGAGTCGCCCTCAGGCAAGGTGGACTGATGATATACGCAAGATGGCTGGCAGAAGCTGGATGCGAGAAGCCGACAACAGATCCCAGTGGCGAGCAATTGGAGAGGCCTATGTCCTGCAGTAGACACGTATGGGCTGATGATGACGATGATGAAAATACAACATTACAAAAATAAGATTTATCGAAACAATTTAAATCAAATAGTTAACTTAAATTAAATGGGTCGGGGTGGCGGTCGACACAAGCTATCTGATGTGTAGAAAGGTGTATCGCTCGCGAGGATTTGTCTTATTTCGGGAGGCCTATGTCCAGCAGTGGGCTGAAATTACGATGATCAATTATTCCAGAGTGGCATTGATTGAACACACTGTGCGAAGAGAAGGGTTTTTTTACCATTATGAACAAGCGTTTGATCACCATCTTGCCTGATGTTCAGCGATGTAGTCTACGATTGGTACTATACGTGGGTCCAACATAGGCAGGATTGTCTTCTAGTTGCAGCCTACACGAGTAAAACAGAGAATAGGTCTGCAGGCCTAGCACGCGCCTCAAGAAAGACGTGACATAGAACAAATACGCGCTCTGATTGGCTTTTATGTCACGCTTTGTGCGACTCAGCTAGTTTCAACAAATTGCAGCGCGTTATATGTCTTGTCACTTATTTGTTGGAGTGCTGTGCTAGGGGGGCTGCACGTACTTACACGCCAGGGGACAGCAGACTCGGAGACTGATCTGGTTGAAGTGGCTTTGTGGGTGTCTCTGCACTATTCCGGTATTGTGAATATGAAATACGCTTATACAAAAAATATGATAGTGCAATCACGGGATAATACGATTTTATTAAGGTAAACCCCTTCTCTTAAATTATGGACGTTCATACGACCGAAGGTTAGTAGTTAGAAAGTTAGTTTTACACATAATAAATACAGTGTCTGTGGTCCAGTTAGTTGGATCCTAGACTTGTAACCGGGAATTCGCGGGTTCTAATCCGGCTACTGGACGTGTACCAATGGGACTCTTTTTCAGAGCCTATGAACGCAACGCAACGCAACGTTTGTACGGTGAAGGACAACATCGTGATGAAACCCGCACACCTCAAGGTGTATGAACCCTATAACGGCGATGGGCTCACCCCCTGTCACGTTGGGTTAAATACGCTCGGTGAACGGTGGGCATTTGTTTTAGCAAGTGCCTCTGTATAACCCGCTTTGGGTTTAAAAGGCGTGAAGTTTTGAAAGGCATTTTTTAATAATAAATATATTTTCACAACGACGCACACATACCCTTCATCACATGTTAAGTAGCTAAAGCACTTGTGTTATGGAATTCAGACAACGAAATATACTTATTTAAATACATTTTTTTTCTCTTTTACTAATAATACGCGCTTATATAAATAAAACACCCAGACACATCCAACAAGTACTTAAAAGCTCATCACCTAAATACCTGTAGCCGGTGGCAATCGAACCCATGACCCTACAGAGCAGAGGCAGACATGCTGACCACTACACCAACGGGCCCGCCAAATGAACTATCATTGTCATGATGGATTAAGTGGATCTTGCCGCACGTACGCTCCCGGAGTGAGGACGCCCCGGTGGTGACCTACAGAGGTCCGGCGGAGTCGGTGCCGGCGGACGCGGCCAGAGATACCCTCGCTTGTGACCTCAACAATCTAACTCCATTTCCTCCCAAACCACTAGGTTTGCATATTTTGAACACAAACACAATGGGCCTTACCAATAATGGCGGAATTGTTATTTAGAAGATACACAAAGCTCAACTTAACTTGTCAGTTGTATGTCAAATACGGAATAACCAGTTCAAGTAGACCTGTAATAACAGTTGTGTAAATAAAACGGCGTTTATTGGTAAGGGGGAATCTGTTTGTAAAAAAAATCCAAAGTGTATACAAAATTTCAGATTAATCTGTTGACAGGAAGATGGTGAAATTTGGGGTGTATACCACTATTTCCATTTTTCATTGCTATTGCTATGGTTACGCTTAGCAAATTGCAATGGAAAATGGTAATAGTGGGATACACCCGAAATTTAAATTACTAAATTTGACCCAAGAATAAATAAAACAAACGGGGTGTGCTAAATAAAACCGTTTAAAAAAGGACAGCTATCCATATGGAATTCAGAAAGATATCGGGGTTTATGAATTAATTAATTAATGAATATACTCTTTATTGCACACTGTACATTACAAAATGTAAAACTAACAATGGTAAGATTGCAAATGGCGACCTTATCGCTCAGAGCGGTTTTTTCCAGGTAACCTAATTCATATAAAATGAAATATTTATTTACATCCATGCTCTCTCTTACTTTGTAGAAATTAGATTAAAGTAATTAATTTTAAGTCCTATCTGGTTTCTTTTGCACCCTCTGACTGTAGGAAATATAATTCACAAGACACATTAAAACTCAATCATCATCATCATCTTCAGCCCATACTTGTCCACTGCTGGACATAGGCCTTTCCAATTACACGCACAATATAAATAATCAAAATATGTTTAGTCCTAAACCCTCAGGTACTTACCTACTTCAATTATCTTGAAGTAGAAGCGGCTGTGGTCCAGTTGGTCGGATACTTGATTTGTAACCGGGAGGTCGCGGGTTCGAGTCCGGCTACTGGACGTGTACCAATGCGACTCTTTTTCAGAGCCTATGTACGCAACGCAACGCTCGTACGGTGAAGGACAACATCGTGATGAAACCCGCACACCACAAGGTGTGTGAACCCTATAACGGCGATGGGCTCACCCCCTGTCACGTTGTGTTAAATACGCTTGGTGAACCGTAGGCATTTGTTTTAGCAAGTGCCTCTGCCTACCCCGCTTTGGAATTAAAAGGCGTGAAGTGTATTTATTTTTTAGAAGAATTAATCAGTAAAAGAAAAATAATACAGACATAAAGTCATAATTGGTCATAATTCTTTTTGCGGAGTTCATAAACAAAGTATTGAATGAAACCACTCCAATTTGAGTTCCCCAAGATTCATTCAAGTTGCGAAAATTCAGAATTTTATGACTTCAGAGCTTTGTGAGCACTCCGAAGAGCGCGGCAGTAGTTTCCTGAAGTTGAACTAAGTAGATAACGTTAATATCTGAAACTGCGCAGAATAATCTGGTTTTCTACATAAGTATACAACTAAAAAACCTCTGTGTACCCCGCTTTGGGATTAAAAGGCGTGAAGTGCAACGCATCAGGCAGGATGGTGGTCAAACGCTTGTTCATAGTGATAAAAAAAGTGCATTTTTTAAGTCGTTGGGGGAGGCGCTCGTCCAACAGTGGATATTGTGTGGCTGATGATGAAACTAGAACGGTATTTAACTATACATAAACACCCTTTCCAATTAGAAGACCTGTTAAAGGTATAGTCAGAGAGAGGTACTTGGATAGCAAATTATACTCATATCATTTATTGCCAACATGTATATAGTTGCAGGTGTTAAAAATATGACAGATAGATACACGACACTGTTAGGGTGTAAGCAATTTTTATATAAAACAGTTTTAAATAGCTTTTAAAATTATAAGAAGCTTCTTTAAGCTTACCTATATAGGTAACTTCATTAAGATAATCTAAAGTTCACTTTACTTAAATCTAAGGTCTTCTGATAGGATATGTCTACTTTCGGCTAGAGCTTGAAATACACGAGAATGCGCGGTTTGAAAAGTATAAAATAATGATAATACCGTGACGTCATCCTAAGAAATTACTATTCTTTGAACTATTTAATTAAAATGCAAAGTTGGTAATAATATAAAATAAAGACTACGCGTCTAGTTACTACGCCGTAGCAGCGTAGTAGCAACACGTATCACACATGAAAAATATCTAATCTAGCCTAACCACTAAAGCTTCTAATTTGGTATCAAATTGCCATTCATAATAACAAACTTTAGTTTTTTCATGTACGAGATAGTTTGACCACCATCCTGCCTGATGTTAAGCAGTGAGGTGGTTTACAATGGAACACACATTTTCATTAGGTACCTATTCACCCGCGACTTGAAGACCTTCAGACTGTACTGCGCAGGAAACACAGACTCTGGCAAGTAATTTCACATCCTGGCGGTTCGCACTATGAAAGTTGACGCAAACCGTTTGGTTCGCGTAAATGGTAATTCCACCTAGTATTGATGACGTTTTGCTGTACTCCTGGTTGTCTCATTGTATAAGCGCGATATTGGTATTAGGTTATGCAACTCCGTAACACACTCTCCAAAATGCACCCGGTAGAAGACAGATGAACCGGTTTCGGCGGAATACATATTGCCGGTAAGAGACGAAGACATTAGCTTCAAAATGCGCCAGCAGCTTGATATTCAGTACACGTTACATCGTCATTTATTTTTTCTTTTGTTTACATCAAACCATAGCTTGATAGCAAAAAACTTTCAAACTAATAAGTACTAAAAAAATAAATACACTCCACGCCTTTTAATACCAAAGCGGGGTAGGCAGAGGCACTTGCTAAAGCAAATGCCCACGGTTCACCAAGCGTATTTAACCCAACCTGACAGGGGGTGAGCCCATTGCCGTTATAGGGTTCACACACCTTGTGGTGTGCGGGTTTCATCACGATGCTGTCCTTCACAGTGTGAGCATTGCGTTGCATACATAGACTCTGAAAACGAGTCCCATTGGTACACGTCCAGTAGCCGGACTCGAACCCGGTTACAAGTCAAGGATCCGACCAACTGGACCACAGACGCTCGCTACGTATTAAACCAGAGAAATAAAAACCTACATGCAATAAATTGCATTAGTTAGGCCAGCGGTCTATTTATGCATTCGGATTGATTGACTGGTTTTGGGATGTAACCGGACCCTTCCTTTACATGTGCGAGCGGCATAAACGTATCATTGGCAGAATTGTAGGCTTTGAGCTTCACATAAGAGATATTTAAAAAAAGTAATTGAATTGACCCATCCTATGTTCTTATCGCGTTATGACTAACCTAATCTAGAAGTAGACGTAACGCGGAGTAGACCTATAGCGAAGTAGGATTATAGATATTTGAGCGTATCGATCACATCACGCCCCTTTTCCGATACCACACTTGATATTTGAAAATGAAAATCTCGATGGTGGACAAACGCTTGTTCATAGTGATTAAAAAAATAAATTATCGTTATAAATGTCTAGTTCAGAAAAGATCTTTTTGGTCATTATTATACAGTTTGGCACCCTCAGTCCTGTTTTGATGGATAGGTAGTTACTTTGTCACAAAACAAGCATATGTACTATACAAAGTATTTAAAATACAAGAGCAACCAGAAATCGCATGAAGCTCTGGCATCAGACAAGTGCAAGACGAACGAATTCTGGCTGTAAAGAATTTAATCCGTCAGTAATCTGAACCTAACTACGTGTGAAACTACCGTGATTCATACACTCAGACTGTTAGAGGCTTGGTGTCCACGCCTTGTACCTTCACAGGTATTATCCACAACCGTCCTGAGTCTGAGGAAACGTCCCCCGGCACGACCCCGCCGCGGTCTACGTTTTCATAAGCTCACAAAATAAAATAAGACATTTTTAATGCGGCAGAGCGTTTTTGTCCGAGAATAAATGCAGGGGATTTCTCAGCGACGCAGCGTGGCTACGTAATTTGTACCGCTGCGGTCAAGTCCAACTACCCGAATTGGTTTGAGCTAGTTGCACGTGAGTGTTCTAGGGTTTCGTAGGTTAGGTTATATTGGGCCAGCTCAGCTTGGCGAAGCCACCTCCGTACGACTGCTGACGCTTGAGGTTCCCTAGTGAAATTTTATGATTAATATTTTAAACTTGGTAAACTAACAGGAATAGTAATAATTTGGGGGTAGTTCTCTTTTTATGACATTCCAAGAGTTAGTATTTGAGTTTTCAGTCACTTACACTAACAATGTTTCAATGAAGTGATGGCTAAGGAATTCCTGAATAAAATAGTATCCAATCATTAGTCAAATAAAATCAAAAAAAGAAAAATGTAGAAAAAAAATTGAATGAATGTAGACAAAACTTTCAAGAATTTAGATAAACTTAACAAAGCACATATAACCTTTTTATTAAGATGGGACAGTTGATATTTCATGCAATCAAAAACTTTAAATTCTTTACTACCGTAAGAAGTTGTAGAGGTAGTTGGCATTGTTACATAGATATAAAACTTAACATTGAAACTACATTTGGATTAAGTTGAGAGCAACTATATCGGTTCGGAAAGGGTCATGGGGTGAAGAGCTGACAAGAAACCATAAATATACACATCAAAAGTGTCTAGGGATCAAGTACAGTTTAGAAGAATGCAATGATGAATATATGTTACAAAAACTGAACTCATTCATAATTTATTTAAAATGTGGTGATAAGTCATTGATACAGGCATGGGGAATTAGGTAGGAGACCAATCCAGAAGATTAGATTTGATTTAAATAAATTAGATTTTTTTACAGCTAAAAATGTTCTTGATCCCTAGACACTTTTGATGTGTGTAGGCTGTGAAAAAGATACATCAATGGGTCTCTTTAGTTAATTACAAGCCTAGTACATGTGTATATGATACAATTACTGGCCAATGTAATATGGGACGAAAACGTCCGAAGCCTTGAAGGAAGATGAGCAACTCCTCCGATGGAAGGGTCAAGCTCCCGATGGAGGCCGGCGTGAGGCGGAAATTAGCACGTCCCGGTAGTAGTGGGAGTTCCGGCCCGGCCCGGGTCGACCGGATCTAACCCGAGTGCTCTTTTATTTAACTTTTTTATAACAATCGACGCGACGCCTGTAGAGCGGGCTGCGGAGCGCGCGAGCTGCCCAATTTACACCAGTGCTACGGAATTTATTGTCACACGGACAGTTGGGGATGTACTTCAGTAGGAGTGTCAAATAATGTTGTATTTTAGCTCTGTGCCTTCGGCTTGACCTTTCGGAGATAACCTACCTACCTATACGTCCCCACCTACGTGCACTTACTACAATATCCTTTGTGTGTATGGTGCGGCGCGCTAGGGAGGGGCGGCGCCCCGCTCCCCGCGCCCCCGCGCAAGCGACGGCTGGCGCGGCCGACGAGCAGCGGCCGCGCGTTCCTCAGTACGCTTTATTTACCGAAGCGTTCACACGTGCGTGTTCAATTACTACGAAATTTTGCAAACGTTGTTGTAACGTTCGTAATTAATAATAATATTATATCCTTAGAAATACCGTGTGCTAAGTGAGTGCCGTGCAGTGTATCTACTGAAGGATTTTCTTACCGTATTAAAGGTATGTAACTGTAATAACTGGCCTTATTTTTCGTGTGTGTTTTATGTTTGTTAGTTTGGCAGTAGCGGCGAGTATCGAGCATCTAGAAAGTAAGCATGTCTGCACCTGCAGCTCATGCTTGTCACCTCTGTCGGACATACCATCCACAGGGATTGATTGTGGTCACAAGTCTTAACGAGCTTGTACTACACTATACTGGCTACGCAGCTTGTCTATTCTGCCACAAGATTGAGTCAGACGGCTCAACTAACGAGCCGCGCGGCTCAAACTACGCGAGGCGCGGCTCACTCTTCGTGCGGCGCGGCTCGACCATCGCGCTTGGCAACTCTGCCAGCTCACGCTTGGCACCTCTGTCGGACATACCATCCACAGGGATTGATTGTGGTCACAGCCTCTTAACGAGCTTGTACTACACTATACTGGCTACGCAGCTTGTCTATTCTGCCACAAGATTGAGTCAGACGGCTCAACTAACGAGCCGCGCGGCTCAAACTACGCGAGGCGCGGCTCACTCTTCGTGCGGCGCGGCTCGACCATCGCGCTTGGCAACTCTGCCAGCTCACGCTTGGCACCTCTGTCGGACATACCATCCACAGGGATTGATTATGGTCATAGCCTCTTAACGAGCTTGTACCACACTATATTGGCTACGCAGCTTGTCTATTCTGCCGCTAGATTGAGTCAGACGGCTCAACTAACGAGCCGCGCGGCCCACTCTTCGTGCCGCGCGGCTCGTCCATCGAGCCGCGCGGCTCAAACTACGAGCGGCGCGGCTCGTCCATCGAGCCGCGCGGCTCAAACTACGCGCGGCGCAGCTCGTCTATCGAGCCGCGCGGCTCAAATTACGCGCGGCGCGGCTCGTCTATCGAGCCGCGCGGCTCAAACTACGCGCGGCGCGGCTCGTCTATCGAGCCGCGCGGCTCAAATAACGCGCGGTGCGGCTCGTCCATCGAGCCGCGCGGCTCAAACTATGCGCGGCGCGGCTCGTCTATCGAGCCGCGCGGCTCAAACTATGCGCAGGCGCGGCTCGTCTATCGAGCCGCGCGGCTGAAACTACGCGCGGTGCGGCTCGTCCATCGAGCCGCGCGGCTCAAACTATGCGCGGCGCGGCTCGTCCATCGAGCCGCGCGGCTCAAATTACGCGCGGCGCGGCTCAAACTATGCGCGGCGCGGCTCGAATTGCGGGCCGCGCGGCTCGTCACACGAGCCGAGCGTCTCATAATTTGAGCCGCCAATGCGGTACACACTGTAACACAGTCTTACTTACAAGCTTGTTCATATTATACCTTATGTTCTCCGGCTTGCTTCGGGACTATGGGAATGGTTGCTTCTTTTTCTCATAATAGATGGGACCCAAGAGTGACGATAGAGACGGATTCGGAAGATGAGGTACTCGAAAGACTTAAACGCTTGGTTCAGGAGCACCTGCCTGTAGGCTGGACTCACAGGAAGAAATTTTCGGCGACGAAGTGGAAGCTGGAATTTTACATAAGCTATCTTTCGCTTTGCCTACGTATGTCTAGCGCGTGCGTTTGACCCTGAGGCGCACCATCTCTCCAAAAAGGTTATAGAGACCTTGGACTTAAGCTCTTAAACTGGGCTTTCGCGCGGGCTCTTATAAGTCCCCTTGTGATCGCAGATAGGATTTGCGATCGGGCCGCAGAACCCTTTTCTGTGGCTCGTACGGAACTGTTCAAACATTCCGTGGAGCCTGTTTTCCCTCTTCTCCACACTCGTGGGGAAGCTGACAAGATACTGGCAGGTGATATGGACGCGACCTTCCTCCATTCTCTGCCACGTTCCAGGACTCAAGGATTGACGAGAATGGAATATACGTTTACGGCTATTCTCAACAGGATAGGTGATCGACATACGGTGGATTCGGAGTTGGACAAAGAGAACGATTGTTCATATGATTCCTACAACCCGCACTCATCTGATAGATCCTTAGAAATCCAATCCAATCTTGGAAAGCTCAGTTTATAAACACTGTCACTGGAGGACCTTCACCGATGGAGATTAGCTTCTTACCAAACGTAAAGGAAGCAGCTCCTTTGATTCCCGAGCAAACATTTCTAATTAGGCAAGAAAGTGTTGAATGCCAAATATTCGGTACGGAGGGGTGGAATAGAATTGGTTACAAAGAGGTCGAAAGGCATCTTAATGCTTCACCGGTGTTCAGTGCACTGAAGTTTAACAAAGAACTAGGGAATGTTAATGGCTACCCCTCCCCATGGCTGTCCAAACAAGACGCCATGTTGGGTACGATGACCCACGGACTTGCAGATGGGTTAAGTACCATCGCCAAGAAATTTCCAGAGGCTGGAGTGGAGTTGCAGCGTCGCTTAGCAGATGACTCCCCTTTCAAATTAATATCCGATCAAGTATTGCAATACGTATGTGCTCATAAAGCAGAGACCATTGACATACTGCGAAAGGGGTTTAAGACCAGAAGTGAAGCAGTAGGTAGTATCCTTCAGAGCATTCCTCCATCAGAAACTCACCTGTTTGATGAGACAAAACTTATGAATTTTCGTGAGGGACAATGGCGGGCACACGCAACTATTTTCAGGTAAAGTTGCGAACGAGACAAGAAATAGACAGCCCTTTCGTAGGGCATCCGGTTTCCAATCGGCTAAGAAACATACCCCCTCCAGGAGGTATGTTTCTTAGGCATCAGCACTCCTCAACCCCAAATTCAAGTGCCAGCAACCCACGTCGGTTGTCTGGATCAAAGTATATCCCAAGACAACTCTCTTCTTCAGGTAATGAGAGTACTAAGAGGTCTCAAAAGCGTTCCTCGTTACTTTCGAGGAGGTCAGTTGGTGGATTTTTTACCACAATGGATAATGGGATACTGGGAGCTCCACATACAGTACAAGATAATAAAGGGTTATACGATACCTTTTGTGGTAAAACCACCATCGATTCCGTTCCACCGAAATGCAGAAATATTTCAAACAAGCACCTCACAGACAATGTCCAGAGAGGTGGAGAGAAATAAATAGCAACTGGTGTAGTAGAGAAGCCAAGGGTAGCCACCGGGTTTCTATCAAAGATGTTCCTGATTCCAAAGTCGAAAGGAAAGGTGCGACAAATTTTCGACCTGCAATTGAATTTATTTCTCTGCCCTCCAAAGTTCCGCCTCATAAATCACATGAATGAAC
>SJJU01030002.1:0-10958 GCA_012932125.1 Conopomorpha cramerella | reverse complement strand
CAATTTATCTTTCATGTGAACAAAACAGGTAAACTGGAAGAAATCGCTCTAAGAAGAAAAGAACTAACGCGCCAACCCGCCTGCCATGCGATTATTTCCCCCCAAATGATCACGGAAATCATTGGGGAGGCCCTCGCCCTGCAGTGGACTACTGCTGATTATGTTGTTTGCTTTGTTATGGCTTTGTTTTAATTGCTTTCATTCGGTCAATCCTACTAATATTATAAACGTGAAAGTTTGTAGGTATGTGTGGATGGATGTTTGTTACTCTTTCACGCAAAAACTACCGAATGGATTTAAATTAATATAGCTTATATCAGAATAACACATAGGCTACAATTTATAGAGATATTGTGACGAAGTCGCGGGCACCAGCTAGTCTATATATAAAAGAAAGTCGTGTTAGTTACAACATTTATAACTCAAGAACGGCTGAACCGATTTGGTTCAAAATTGGTGGAGAGGTAGCTTTTAACCAGGAGACGGACATAGGGTACTTTTTATCCCGATCCTGTGGGACGCGATGCTATATAGTGGTGTTGTATTTTGCACAAATTACTGAAATTGCGCAAATGAAATCGCAGGGCGTCCACTAGTTTTAAATAAAAACTTCCCACAACCTTTAATTTTTTTCACTTTTACAGACAATACAATATTATTCAGGAAAGGGGACGAAGCGAAGCAAAAAAGTGGGAATATTTTTTTTATCAAAATGTTAAAACCGCTCTGAACTCGACATCGTAAATCGTGTTCTACACCGTAAATGACATTTCAATACATCGGCCCGGCCATTAAAAGCACATTAGTGTTCAAATCTGGCCACCGGGGAATATTAATTCCATAGGATTTTGTTCACGTTCGCTTTTTTTTAATACCTGGGTTGGGACCTACCTAATAATACCTAACAACCGTAATTTTATTCGATATCAGTGAACGCTCCGCCATTTCAATCGCGTATCCTGTTTTTTCACACCTTGGGTGTATTTTAGTAAGGATACATATATACATACTAGTGGCGAAGCTAAGAGGTAAGCCGGTAGTGAAAAAAAGAGCACTTAACCAATGCTTATGTAGATTATTTGTCTTACTTATTTGAGCTATAACAAGTCCCTACGCTACTTAACTTCCTTGAAAATATTTGTTAATGTGCCTGGCACAGGCTTGTCTTGTACTACCGGCTTACCCCCTAGCTTCGCCACTAATACATACACTCATGCCAATAATCACCAGAAGGGTGTGGAGGTCTTGGTTACAAGGACTCATCAACCACATGTAGCATAATAAGGAGTTCAGATGGAATATGTTAAAGAAGAATACGATTTTTTCTTGGAAATATAATGTAGCCTATGTAATCCAGTGTTAGAATACCTATTACGAATAAGTACACAATACACACTTCTCGCCTTTAATCCCAAAGCGGGGTAGAAGCACTTGCGAATAAAATACTCGTTTAATAAATATAATTATCTCATCATATGCATAACTGGATGTTGTACATGTGTTATTATGTTATACATATACTTATAAAATGACCAGGCGGCATTAAACGTTCCCTATCCCGTTGAAACTTTGGTAAAATTTTGCTCAAAAAAGCTATATAAAAAATAACGGTAAATATAACTATATATCGAATTCCAAATAAAATAAAAAGAGCATTACGGGAATAGAACCGGCGCTTGTCCGAGAGATAGGCTTCCTGACTAGTGGACCAATTCGGTCGTCACTTTAATCTCTTTAAACAATTATTTTAACAATTTTTTTTATGGAAATACGGAGTTCTTTCTTTCAGCAAATACCTGAATGTTTTTCAGTGTACCTCCCTTGAACCGAAGCTTGTCACTTACCAAACGAATGAAAATAAAAGGCCGAATGGAAAATAAAATGGAGAGATCGAACACCTGTTTCTGTCAATAGCAGGGTTGCCAACGCAAGAGAAGTACCGTCTGCATGAAAAGGTCATGAAACACACTGAAGGACGCCACTTTATCATTCTACGTATATATACCCTGTTTTTTTATTCAAATAGGTCAAGTCTGACACAAAACGTCAAACAGAAGTTTAGATACATTTATTGAAATAGCATTTCAACATTGCTATTCGATTTAATTAATCTTAAATACAAACTTCACGCCTTTTCACAGGCAGAGGCAGTTGCCAAGCAAGTGCCCGCGGTTCACCAAGCGTATTTTAACCTAACGTGACAGGGGGTGAGCCCATCGCCGTTATAAGGTTCACACACCTTGTGGTGTGCGGGTTTCACCAAGAAGTTGTCCTTCACCGTACCAGCGTTGCGTTGCGTACATAGGCTCTGAAAAAGAGTCTCATTGGTACACGTTCAGTAGCCGGATTCGAATCCACGACTTCTCGGTTACAAGTCAAGTATCCGACCAACTGGACTACAGACGCTTAATTAATCTTGTACGTATAATACACTGATTGCAAGCAGAGTTTTAATGTGAATGACAATTCTTGGTTTGTATTTATCAATGCTTGTTTTTTATGGAAAATTTTACTTTACATCTGTTTGTTTATATCTTTGGCCAAGTATCAAAAACAGATCGATAGGAGTGTACATTTAATGCCCAATATTTTTATTGCATTCCGCAGTGGAGATATTTTATGAACGGTGATGGTATTGTCGTTCATTTTACAGTTGCTCCAGTAAGTACATTTTAAAGTCTGAAAATGAAGATCCAGGTGGACATAGCATTATAAATATGTAGGTATAGTTAGTACCTACTATCTACCTAGCCTACTTACCCATTTACATCTTAGACACATATGTACGTAAGTACAACGATAAGTTAGGACAACTGGAGCTCCACTTGCTCACTATGTTTTTCTTTCAAACATACACACATAGGTCCGTCTTCTGAAATGTGAACCAAACACTAGTGTCAGGTAAATTTTAAGCTTTGTCTGACTCCAATGACATGTGTCAAAAAGAGACAAATGCGCCTCAAAGCATTGATGTGTATTTCAGAACATTAAGACTCTGAAAAACTACTATTTGATATAACAAAGCAATGCTGTCTTTGTGTTTCTATTTGGACAATGTTATAGAATGATTTTAAAAAGAAATGTTTGAAGTGAATGGTTCATAAATATTTTAACTGTCACGGTTTTCGTGCCGACTGTACTCGAAGTATTTTCTATTGAAATAGGGCACTTTGGGCAAGTTGGGGTCCTGAAAGCAATGAGAGGTTTTCTATAAAAACAAAAAAAGATGGAACTATTATTTTCCATGTTGATCAAATTGTTGGAAAACCCGCACACCATAAAGTGTGTGAACCTTGTGAAGGCTATGGCTATTTTTTACTAAAACGAGATAATTTTAGAGCAAAAACGAGGACCTATTTACTACCTACTTTCTTTCACATCTCTTTTACGTAATACAACAGAAAATAAAAAGTTAAACGTTAAATCTGTTTTAATTTGAATCGTTACAATTTGTGTCATTATACCTACGTCGAATTCGGTTGTATAATTTTCGAAGGTAAGAAGTGTGAGTTATTTTTGAACTGTATCTATGTTATTGCATTGATATTACTTGAGGAAACAATCTCTTTGGTTGCCTTGATGGAAGTTCAGAAAATATTGCATATTCTTAATACACATTACACATATAAAAACGGAATGAGACGGAATAACTGTCTATAACATAAAATGTTTATTTATTTGTTATAGGATACTAACTGACATAGCAAACGCTTTTTGGTCTTTTTTTTCTTATGATATTTAGGAGAAGGTTTTAGAAAAAGATATATGTCGGCCGATCCTCAGACCCACGCGATATTTTACCCATTAAAAATCGGACCAGCCGTTTCGGAGGTGTTTGGTATAAAACATCTGAAAATGTTGTATTTAGGTTAAGATTCGATCTATGTGAAAACTATTTATCAATACCAGGAACACATAAGTTTGCATTCCGCAATGAAAAACTTGCCAAAATAAGAGGAGCTTACAGAAAAACCCGGGCGGCTTTCTACCTATAATAAAAACGTATTATCTCTGGCAAAGCTCCGAATAGCCATATCTCGGCAGGCGACATTAACTTTTACAACTGCGTTATAGGCGTAATTAAAGGTGTTATATATGACAATATATTTTGGTAGGTGAGTATCAACATCTTTTTGGGAACATCATTAAGAACTGAAGTAAGAATTACCATGATATTTATGTTAACATGACAACCATTGAGACAGTTACAATTAAAATATATTTTAAAATTGGATTACAAATAATAGTAATGTCTTTGAATGTAGTCACAACATGCACTTAAATGAAAAATAGAAAAAATATTAAGGTAAGGAAAAACAAAATACTTTTTGGTATAAAATATACATAACCCGACTTGCAATTTATTATTGTATTGTACATGCATAGCTGGAGTGTAATCCTTAACCTTTTCATACAACTTGTCACAGAATGGGAGGTTTTCTGACAGGTTTGATTACAGTTCTAAGAAATTTCAACAGATGGCACTACCTAGACAGGGTTGTCATTTCATATTTTTATTTTTTCTTGACAATTCTAAAATGAGTTTCTCCTAAGATCATGTCTGATTAGCGCCATCTGTGAGATGTTTTGGAACTACTTTTGACAAATTTGAAGCTATCAGAAAACCTCTCATTAAGAATTGTCTAAAAAACATAATCTGTCAAAGATGGTTGAAAACGAAAGAGATACCATTACCTTATTCTTTCATCGTTCGTCTTCTGACTCGCTCTTTTGTTGATTTTTTTTATGAATAAAACTCCTCATTGTAGCTGGGCAGAGTGAACCATTGACTATAATAATCCATTAATTTTTAGGTACAAAAGGTAACAATTAGGTAGTGACATAATTAGTATCAAGTGTAGTTATAGTAATTAGTATCATAATTCAAAAAGAAATTAATTTCTAAGATTTCGTCGATTTTAAAAATACACTTCACGCCTTTAATCCCAAAGAGGGGTAGGCAGAGGTACTTGCTAAAGTCGATTTTACTAAGATTATTAATGTTGTGTACATCTCTGTCAGTATTTATAGAGCTAGTATTTAATTTTCAGCAAATATTTGTACTCGGTCTTTATTAAATAAATAAATTGCCAAACTTGCAAGTCCACGTACCCGGATACTCATTATTGCACACCTAATAGTATGCAATATGCAAAGAAAGGTCGGACAGAAGCGGCTCTCGTCTCAACACGTAGACAATTTACGAGCACGACACGGATGGCCATTGTGCGCAATTAACAAGACGCGTTATTAATGCGTCTAGCCCATTGTTACTGTTCGCCATTAACGTCCTCGTTAAATAATATATCTTGTTCCGCCATCGGTTGCTGGAGATTAGAATTATTATGTACATACTTGTGCATGTAGCCCGCGGTGTTTGCACAATGCCCTAACAGTACGTTTAGTTCACAGTCGCCATCTCTTTATCCTAGGTCGATTCCAGGGTCAACTTAGCTTACAAAATATGAGCCCACGGGCTAAATTGACCAAATACGGTACGTGGTCGACTCGGCCCACAGTGCAGTAAGTAAGTATGCTATCCATAACAAGAAAAGGGTACAAGAGCTCTGAACGGGGAAAAATCGATAATATTCACGTTCTGAGTGGTCCCTTAAAGTGGTTCAAAGGAATTAACTTAGCTGTACGAACCATGAATGAATAGGTCGAGATTACCCACAAAAATGTATGTTATCAATTTAGCCCGCGGGCTCAAATTTTGTGGGCTAAGCTGACCCCTGAAACCTAGGTCGATTCATATACAGAGTGTAAAATGACCCCGAGCAATGGTCTTAGATAGGTCTACATTTCCCCACATTGTCGCCATAGTAAAAGTTGTTCATATTGACAAGCCCAACAACTTTTCTAAGACCATTGTTCGGGGCATTTTTACACGCAGTAGAGTCGCTCGGGATAACTGGAAACATTCTCAAGCTTACGTTGAAAGGGCGTTTATCTCTGCGTTTCTTTTATCCTATTAATATATCGAACGATATTATCTACAAATAAAAATAACTTATCTTATTCGTTATCCCATATTTTTCTATCGTGGAGGTCGTACGAGACGATCGAGGGAACTCTCTAGAGGACGGGCAACAGCGTTCTCTGTGAGTTATACCACAACACCACTGCAATCGCCAACCCACCTGCCAAGCGTAGTGATCTTGGCATTTCCCCAAAATTATGATGGAAATCATTGGGGGATACCCTCCTCCAGCAGTGGACGTTACGTGGCTGATGACGATGATGGACAACTAGAAACACTCCCAAACTTACGGTGAAAAGGCACGCTTTCTTGTTCGCGTCGCTTTTATTCTTCATATGAAAATTCGTTACCCTATTTGCATCTGTTCTTTGAAAATAACCAAATTATATAAGACTGTAGATTAAACTATTATTCACGGATCAGTAAAATTACCCATAACAGTTACCAAAGATCCCCGAACGTTCTCCGAAACTGACCCGAAACTGCAACTATCTTCAATTTTCTAAAACATAACTTTAAGTCTACGAAACGGCGGCGGCGCCCGACTCCCCGGGGAGCGGTATTTATAATGCTTAGAGCCCTAGAAAATTCATTAACGGAACACTCTTAACTGTTATTGGGGTTTCCAAGGTTATTTACTAGCTAAAAATGGCCGCTGGAGACTCTAGTTGACGATTTTCGAGCACAGATGGCGCTGGGAATGGTGAGAGTTTTTGACGCGATAGCGTCTATTGAGATAAACTTTTTATTATTATGACGCATATAAAAGTATACAATTAAAAACACAGGTATACGTGTTGCGCAAAAACATTGGACATTATTTTTACTCTCGGGAGAACATAGACACAACTGAAAGTAAAATGGGTAGTTTTCTCTACAGAAAGACGAGTAGTAGAATAAACAATCATAAGGTACCTAACTAAGTAACGTAGATGTATCTTTTTCTTTTCCTTACTATCTTTGACAGATTGACAGTGTTAGAAAACTCCTCATTGCTCTCCACTGATATATGTGTGTTCACTCACACATGGCCGTAACCTACTCGAGATCTCACTATAACTACACGTCTGGAATGTGACAACCCATTTTCACCAACCTCAAATTGCTGTCCACCGCATGCCAAAGAAAATGAGGTACATCTGCTATACGATTTCATCTAAACAGCGACACGCAGACCTGAACCACATTTGTTCACAAATACGCAGGAATACGGCTCAAATTAACATTTACAAATGTTATGTCACATGATCGCACCTGTACCTTATGGACAAATAAAAGTATACACGTTTCACTGTATTTATTGTTTACGTTACAACTAGATCCTTGAGTGTTGAGAGGTCAATGTATGCTGGTATGTTTTGTTAATTTCCCGATTATTATTGTACTTGGTATGTTACGACATTTATAAGTACGAGAGTTCTTTGTACAATGGTTATTCGGTGGTAATGGAGCGGTTTAGTTTTGGGCAACGCGCCTGCGGTTCCTTAGTATAACTGCGTACATTTTAGACGGAATGGAGGTGTTGGGGTGTTTCTAGTGTAGATGGTACTTGCTGTCGGGATGTAAAGGTTGACGGTTACAGAACGTACAGCGCTTCTCACCTTTCTTTCACACTTAGACACTTAGCCCAACGGGCCCGTTGGTGTAGCGGTCAGCATGTCTGCCTCTGCTCCGTAGGGTCGTGGGTTCGATTCCCACCGCTGACAGGTGCTTAAGTGATGAACTTTTAAGCACTTGTTGGATGTGTCTGGGTGTTTTATTTATATAAGTATATATTTAAATAAAAAAAATATATATATAAGTAAATATATCTCGTTGTCTGATTCCAGTAACCAGATGGCTTTTAACTATCTGTCAAATGGATGAAGGCAATGTGTGTGTTGTTGTAAAATATTAATTATTTATTTATTATTATTTAGACAATAGACTTCCACACACAGAATTATCTTGAAGCGCCATCTTTTGCCATTCCTTGTCAAAGCAGTAATATCTATAGTGTTGTTCGACACTATACCTGACAATAGCGTGCTCTAGCACAGTCTGCGTTTCCGTTCGCCGTAAGGAACTTTGTATAGTTAGCTCGAGCGTGTCTTTAGTTACTAGTTTGGCACGAGTGGAGTATGACAGAGCGCCGCTATCCTCTGACCCACCGATAGACGACTGTGTGGTGGAGCTTCACAGAAAAAGGAGTGTCAGTATTGCCATGTGCTCTATTACTCCCTAGATTCTCCCTCTTGTAACTTCCGACGCCTACTGACGTCTAGAACGGTCCCGAGGAGGAAGAAGTCCTTCCCCCTTACCAGTGAACTGGACGTCACTTATAAAAAGGTTATTTATTACAGTCTACTGGAACTGGTTTGTTGAACTTTATATATCTTCAGAATAGTTATTCTGCAATTATTAGTAAGCCCTTTATTTCTTTAGCCTTATGGCGAAAAACATCTGCTTCATTGATTAGCAGAATGAGAGGCAGTAGCAACAGCCGCCTCATGGTGATTGCTAATAGGTATGATAGCCCACCTCTCATATGGGTTTTAATTAAGCGCACCAAACATTTCCTTATCATTAGATACTAACATAGGATAAGATGTATGTATTTGCTAACATTCTATGGATTTCTTTATCTGAAATAAATTAAATTTAATTTATTAGTAAGGAGGATTTGAAAGAATTCTTTCTTTTTTCTAGAAAACAAGATTTTATTCTTTGAATAAGCTGTATTTCTCTAGCAAGGTATCAGTTACCGTCGACCCCAACACACGAATGTCCAGTGAATATTTAGGCAATGTGTCCCGTCTGGTTTGTTGAACTTGATATATCTTCAGAATAGTTATACTGCCATTATTAGTAAGCCCTGTTTTGGAAGAATTCTTTCTTTTTTCTAGAAAACAAGATTTTATTCTTTGAATACGCTGTACTTCTCTAGCAAGGTATCAGTGACCGTCGACCCCAACACACGAATGTCCAGTGAATATTTAGGCAATGTGTCCCGTCGTAATGCGACGCTGCCCGGACAGCATTACACGGACGTAATGACACAATCACGACCCTACAGGGTTTACAAAATGCAAATGGCCGACCTCGTACCGGCATACGCAGATATGAGGGATAAGAAAAGCAATTTTAGGACAAATATACCTATTATATAACGCATGAATATAAATACGAAATGGCGGCGGAATATTTGTGGTTTGAGTTTGACATAGGTTGGGTTTTGAGCACATGCTATTCTTTTTTTCATAAATCCGCAATCCACATGGTTGCTGGCTGATTCCATGGTTTAAAAATAATTGTTTTTAAACGACTTCAAAAAAGGAAAAGGTTTCTCAATCCGGCTGTACATATTTTCTTTCATGTTTATGATAATAGTGAAGCAGAAGATGTGCAATATGTGGCTCCATGATAAGGAAACCAGAATCTGATAGTGAAATCCTAAAGAAATGGAACAAAACTATCGGTAAATGATCGGTCATCAGAAAAGTTCTTGCTTTTTTGTGTTGTGGATGAACTCAGTTTTTTTTTCAATTTGAAACTTTAGCAGTAGAGTCGAAAATCAGCTGTTCAAAAGAAATCATAGAAATTAGTCGTGCAGATGCAGACTACATATCGCACAGTTAGAACAAAAGTGACACAAAACAAAATGTGTCATTTTATGAAATTGAACCTTAACATAAAAGATACAAAACTTAAATAATAAAATCGTCATGTTTCGTATTGCGATATATGATTGATTGAAACTATACAGCTATATCCTATTATCACTCACATCTCACCAAAAACCTGACGTCACATATTGGGTCGAATATTGGCACTATACGTTCTTTGGATGCAAAATAATATTTCCTCATGATGTTTTCCTTCCCACCTAAAGATTAAACAATAATATTCTTCATCCAGTGTAAACGCCCCTGTAGCAAGTCAAGTGTGAACACGCCCGGGGCTTGCGGTGAGGTGCGCACAAATTCACGTAAGGCTTCTAATACTGGCATGTATTTGAGAGAACAGCTTGTCAGCATTTAATGTATGCTCGTGAGTAGTATGTCTTACATATTTGTCGATCGCAGCTAATTGATTACGTAGGTATGAATATACAGTAGAGGGAAGTTAATTGGTTGAAGGGTTCAATATCTTAACCAAGTTCAGGAGTTTCAATGAATATGGCATGCCATCATCCCATCGACATTCTGCCTTTTAGCTCTTTAAATAATATTGACACTTTCAAAGAAGCTAAAAGTACCGTAGTTATTGAGCCCTTTTTATTTAGCACGCCTACCTATTGGTCCCTTTGGACCTATGGTCTTAGAGTTAAGTCATAGCTCAAAAATATCATCACTCCTTTTTATGCCGGATATAATATAGTGCCTACAATACACCAACATCTTGGTACAAAAGGTTGCAATCACAGAATCCGACTTTGTGAATTTAAAAAAGATTTTTTCCCTAAACGAATAGACGGATCATAATGGAATTTGGAGGGTAGTTGAGTCATCGAGAATCCATCAATATCTAGACTAAATCTTTCCCAAAACAGACCCAGAAATGTAGGATATTGATCTCCATAGGATTTATTGAGGATGGGCAAATTAAATCATATAGGTAATTACATTAATTGTATCTCAGACTAGACGGCACAATTGTTGAACATAGTTCCCCTTGTACTCCTGTTCCCTAAAATTAAAGCATCCGTGAATACCCCAGGGTCGTGCGGTCACCAGAAATTGCCCCGTGGACGAGTTTCGACCAGCGTCATTCGGCCGATAATTTCGTTTTGTGGTCACACCAAGTCAATTATGGCGTAGTCGAAAACATGAAGGTGGTGGATATGGTGATGTTAACTATCTACCTACGGTCTCCGGCAGTTTGGTCTTTGATTTGTAGGTGTTGGAGAACTACACAGAGCTCAGGGTTAAAATATACTGTTTAGGAAACAAAGTCCTTGATATGATAAGTGTCATTATAATGTATGTAGAGGTAT
>SJJU01029998.1:0-10693 GCA_012932125.1 Conopomorpha cramerella | reverse complement strand
TTCAATCAATATTGAAAGAAATGTCACGTCGTAATTAGCTGTAAGCATTTGATTGACACTCAACACAGAAACTAGTAATGACCTCTACATCGTAGAGGAAAATTAGTTTAAAAATAGCTCCATCGTAGACCACATCGCTGCTTGCTGCTTAACATCAGGCGGGATGGTGTTCAAACGCTTGTTCATAGTGTTAAAAAAAAACCTCATTCAAATAGGCATACTTACGTCAACTTTCACACCGTCGAGTCTGTACGAGTGTTTTGGCGGGTAATGTCCCGGCATATAACGGTAGAACTCCTCGTTGTCCCGGTACCACTTGACAGAGTAGAGCTTATCGCTTCCCAAGTCGTAGTCGCAAGTGAGACTGGCCGTCTGCCCGCGCACGCGGTACGGGGGCACCGACAAGTGTGCGATCCGGAGCGGCAGCGAGCCTGCGGAACGATAACAGCTGTTTTGGTAAATGCACAACAAAATTATAGAATTTTACATAGGTAGATGTCTATTACCTACATAGAAGAATATCCTCAAAAAACTTTTTAAAAATATCTTTTGTTGAGTGTTTACGTTACGAGCCGTAGCGACGGCGACTAGAAAACATGTGTCACCAACCCTTTTCTTTTTTTGTTTTGAGGGAATCTCTGCCAGAACGGGGATATGTGGGGCTCGCACCGACTAAAACCTCAAGGTGACCATCACGCCGCTGTCGCCGGACAGGTCCTTGGAAGTACCCTAAGGCATTGCGTTAAGGTCAATGTGTCACAACCCTAACTTGTCCCCGTAATTGAACCCTCCAGAGGACGATCATCAGCGTAGGGCAGTCTGTGTGTTCACCACAACACTGCCATCGCCAACCCGCCTGCCAAGCGTGGCGATTATTGACATTTGCCCCTAATTGCACATGGAAGTCATTGGGTGAAGCCCTCATCCAACAGTTGACGTCATGTGATGATTAGTGTTTACCTCCGGAGTCAATTGAACAGAGATGTCTTTAGCGTGTGCGTTACCCCAGCCAGATTTTGTCGAAAATCACATTTTTTTTTAAGTAGATAATTAGAAGTCCAACTTCTTCAATTGTTGTGCTGATTTTTTAATTTGTTTTGCTTATGGTTTTTTTGTTTTTTGACAAAACCAGATCTGGCTGGCGTAACGTTACCCCAGCCAGATGTTTTGTTAATTAAAGGGTTTATTGAAATAAACTTTAGGTACATAATTAGTATTCTGAACGATGTAAATGTTGCCACAAAATTTGAATTTGTATCGTTTATGGTTTCGGAGATATTCAAAATCCTGCTGGGGTAACGTTTACGTGTTCGCTGTATCCCCGAAACGGCTAAGCGAATATGTATAATTTTTTGTACACAGCTTCTATGAATTTGTTATAATTTGTTTGCCAATAAAGAAAAACAAAATAATGCAACGTTTGGAAGTATTTTAATTAAAAAAAAAACTCAAAAATAGCTCCTAGCTCTTCAAAAAAGAGCTCTAAAGCCTTAATTGAAACGTCATTTTGTAGCTTACAACTGCCTTCAAATGTTTGTAAATTTTCATTAGAATCCTGTAGGTATTTATTAAGTTACAACGATATTTAATTCAGTTATCGTAACGATGCGCTCCGGAGATTTTAAGCCTCCGATTTACTGAGTTCCTTGTGGATTTAAAAGTTGAATAAGATATCATTAATTAGTATTTTAATTCTATTTTCTACCTGTAAAATTTCAGCGTAATACGATTTGTAATTACTGAGATAATTAAAGAAGACATTAGGTAGTGCATGATCATGGCAACCCGACCAAGTATAGATGGTTACGAAAAAGCGGCCGCGTAGTACTTTATACTAACTTTTGAAATTAATAGGATAGTTTTAAACGTTAAGTACAGTTACGTACAGAAGTGTAAAACGAAAACAATATCATCTTAATTTGGGTATTTTTATTTACAAATCATGTCTTATAAACTTACAAAAAAAAATGCGAAGTACCTAAACACTTTAATTTAGTTATATATTTTCTTATAGCAGCATAATAAATGTTCATTGGCTCAACATAATTATAAATTAACTTCAAAAAGATTAACATTGATTTTAAAATCATGAACTAACAATCACATAATAAATTATTGACTGACATTATTATTTTAAGAGCACATTACGATGCCTGGCTGGCTAGTATTCTTATAAAAATAGTTTTATTATTAAAATCACAGATCATTATTAAAACTAAATTAAATCACATTGTACTTCAAGACATATACTATGCTATAGGCTGAATAGTTTAATTCTGTACGCGACTGTATTGAGCATGTAGCGTTATTATACTATACGTTTTAAAAGGTAGGCATAAAGTACTACGCGGCCGCTTTTTCGTAACCATCTATACTTGGTCGGGTTGCCATGATCATGCACTACCTAATGTCTTTCTTTTAATTATCTCAGTAATTACAAATCGTATTACGCTGAAATTTTACAGGTAGAAAATTGAACTAAAATACTAATTAATGATATCTTATTCAACTTTTAAATCCACAAGGAACTCAGTAAATCGGAGGCTTAAAATCTCCGGAGCGCATCGTTACGAGAACTGAATTAAATATCGTTGTAACTTAATAAATACCTACAGGATTCTAATAAAATTTACAAACATTTGAAGGCAGTTGTAAGCTACAAAATGACGTTTCAAATAAGGCTTTAGAGCTCTTTTTTGAAGAGCTAGGAGCTATTTTTGAGTTTTTTTTTTAATTAAAATACTTCTAAACGGTGCATTTTTTTGTTTTTCTTTATTGGCAAACAAATTATAACAAATTCATAGAAGCTGTGTACAAAAAATTATACATATTCGCTTAGCCGTTTCGGAGATACAGCGAACACGTAAACGCTACCCCAGCAGGATTTTGAATATCTCCGAAACCATAAACGATACAAATTCAAATTTTGTGGCAACATTTACCTCGTTCAGAATACTAATTATGTACCTAAAGTTTATTTCAATAAAACCTTTAATTAACAAAACATCTGGCTGGGGTAACGTTACGCCAGCCAGATCTGTTTTTGTCAAATAACTAAAAAACCATAAGCAAAACAAATTTAAAAATCAGCACAATTGAAGAAGTTGGACTTCTAATTATCTACTTAAAAAAAAAAGTGATTTTCGACAAAATCTGGCTGGGGTAACGCACACGTCTTTAGCTATACAAAATCAATCATCGGTCAAAATCAGCTCATATTAAGTGATTTGAATACGGTCATGTTTGGCGTTTATTATCTTCGCGTTAATTTTCCTAAATGTCATACATAAGTCATTAGTACAGGTATTCAAACCCGTTCACTGCCTTTATGAAAGTTCGATAAAAATAACTTAGGTAAACTGAGTCAGATTTATCGAGCTAGGTGAGTATATTTCCAAATGTAATAGGTAAGGTGTCTCAAAAATAACCAAATTCCTACCTACCCGTCCTACAAACGACAACAAAGTAATATCTCAATAACATATTACCCTTTTTCCTAACAATCGTAATTTTGTAGGTATAAAAGGAGCTACCTACAAAAAGTTATCACGTGAGTCAAAGTCGACTTGCTGTATTATTCAAGTTGAAATCCGTCAGAGCGTTTCCGTCTAATTAAATTATCGTTTTCTACCTACTTAGTTACAAGTTACTTACAGCGGGACGTGTAACTGCGAACTTAAACTAAAAGGTGGAAAAGCGCACAGGTAACTTTGGCGAAGGCTTTAAATCTTTACAACTTCTACCGACGAAGGAAGTGAGATTACTCTGAACATTCACTCTACTCTTTATATTGTTAGTTCTTTAACATATTCCACTCTATGAGCTCAACATACAAGGAAATATGGGTTCACGTGAAATATCCTTCAGTTACTAAGTGGATTTTAAACTAAATGCTTCTTTTGTTACATTATTCCAGCGTGTTTACGTTGTATCTAGCGAACTTGCTTAGTAGTATGTACAAAATGTTGTAGGTACTAAGTAAGTATTATGTAGTAGCTAAACTGAGTTAAACATCAAATAAGATCGATTTTCTACACTTCTGTACGTACAGTACCTCAATGTACAAAAAAAAATAGAGATGATCAGCTTTTTGTAAAGAGATCAATTTTGGGTCGCCGATACGATCTCAGTAGCATCTACAGAACAGAAACATTAGACTTTAGTTTAAAACGGTATTACCGGTTCACTCTGTATACACAAACACACACAATTGTATTTTCACAAAAACGATTAAGGAAGAAAAGCCGTTTTAAAAATAAAACTCTGTTGAGAAATTCAAACCAATGCAATGGGTAGTTTCTTAAAGGATAGACAGGACAGGAGAGGATACATTTTTGTTATACTAGCAAATTGCATTTCGTGCCGCTTATTCCGCTAGACAGGAAATGTACAGTTTCCTTACATATGATGTATGTATGCAAATGTACAACTATTAGTCTTAAAGTATTATAAAATCATGATTTATTTAGCATTATGGGAAACATACAGCTGATGGTAACACCGGCCAAAGTAGTTTTCACTTTAAAAATTATGATAAACTCTATTAGTCTAAAACACGAATGTTTCCGTCTGCACCTGCTAAGCACTTACTTAAGCAACTACTTGAAGAATAAAGTAACTTACGTACCTACATTTTAAAAGTTTCACCTGAGAGAACTTCTAGACTTATAAGAAAAAGCATTTATAAATAAGTTAAGCGATTTACGTTGCAAGCGTGCATTTTACTTCGGAAGTGTTCCAGTAAAAAGTTGTAAGAATTTAGGTGGTGTAACTTTAATTAAAGTCGGTATGCTCTATTTGAACACTGCGTTTTTTTTGTTTTTCATGAAATGTTTTGTATAAATAAAAAATATGCTCCTCACGACTTTTAGCCCAAAAGCCTATGCCCCGCATAGGCTCTTGCTACGAAAATGCATACGATTCACAGGATTTTCATACAGTTTTACAGTATATTTTATATGAAAATATTAATAACTCTGTTGGTTTTAACAAAGCTGGGATTTTTACGCTCCGACAGTACTTGATTGTATTTATATCCTTCTCTGGTAACTTACTAAATAATTAGTTATAATGGAGATACAAAATTCTTTAACAAAATTAAGTGAAGTTAACAAAATTCTTAAGCCTAAGGACTAGTTGGAAACCACGTTGGGCGCCAATATATTAATTTGACTTTACTAGTTTGATGTTTTTAGTACTGTAGTGTGAAGTGAAGGTTGACATTACAATATTTATCGTTGTCCCAACTTTACTAGGTGCTATCAGTTTTTATTTAGATAAGTAGCATCAGAACCAAAAATATAAAACTCCAAAATCTAAGAAAGTCCGAAGAAATCAGAACCCGTAACTCTTTTCTCAGACACACACGTTGGGCGCCAAACGTTCATTTGAATTATTTTTAAGTTGGTATTAAAAAGTTAACTAACAACCACTACTAATTTTCCACATGTTACACATACAAATCCATTTACTTCGCATTTCAGCTCCTACCTACCTAGCTGTTGTCACAGTTTTGTAGTTTTTTTTTTATGTTCTACATGTTGTTTTGTTCTTCAGTGATATGTCAATCATTACTTTATATTAAACGCTTTTCATAGCAATTCTAGAATAACAGTACTTTTGACATACTTCTTGTTTTCTTAAAACCTAACGAAAATAAATAAGTATAAGCCACTTTTAAAAAACACTAACATACCTTCAAAGAAAGCACAAAACAGCAACAAGAGGAATTGCATTATATCGAAATCAAAACTTTCAAGTGTCACATTATCATACGAGTCCAATCAAATCCACCAGTTTTTTTTGCATAGTTTTACTTCGCTCGTAATTACGGAGAGAGCGCCGTCAACACGTCCGTATCCGACAAGAGCTGCGCTTCGACTGACGTACTGACGCTGATGCGTTAATATTGGATCGCTTAACGCCTACTGAGGCGGGTCGCGCTAACCAACTGACCAAAATAATTCATTATAGAATTAGCGCCTGAAATTCCACAGAACGATTTGTGCTGCGATTGCATATTGCTATTTTTAGAAATAAGTTTGTGTAGTTTAAGTTACACATATTGTTTTTTTTTTATATACACATATCAAAAGTGTCTAGGGATCAAGTACATTTTAGAAGATTGCAATCGAGAATATATTTTGCAAAAACTGAATTCATTCATATTTTATTCAAAATGTGGTGATAAGTCATTGATACAGACATGGGGAATCAGGTCGGAGACCAATCCAGAAGATTAGATTTGATTTAAATAAATTAGATTTTTTTAGAGCTAAATATGTTCTTGATGCCTAGACCCTTTTGATGTGTGTAATAAGTAGAGTAGGAGAGCGTCCAGGACTCATTGAGAGCATCTGTAGTCCAGTGTCGGGTACTTGCAAGCAGGAGTTTCCTGCATTCGATGCCTGCCGTATTGGGAGCCAAGTTTGCTACACTCTCGTAGTTACGTCGCTCTGGAATCGTAGCGGAAAACGATGTGCATCGATGTTTTACTAAGGACGTTAATGAAATGAAAATAACGCAAATCCTTTGCCGCTACGAGATGTAGTAGACTTGGGTACCAACAATGGGACTCTTTCAGAGCCTACATATGTACCTACGAACCGCAATGATCTCATGTGAAGTGAAAACATCGTGATGAAACCCGCACATCACAAGGTGAGTGAACCACTTGTAACAGCAACGGACTCACCTCTTATGGCGTTGGGGTACGCTTGGTAAACCAGGGTACTAGCTTGCTTAGAAAGTGCCTCTGCCTATCCCGCTTTTGGAAAATAAAGTTTATAGTGTATTTATTAAAACAGTATATTTCCTAATTTTTCCTCTACATAAATATTAATCAAAACATATTATTTATTTTTTTCAAATTTATAAACTGTTTTGTAACACAAATAAACCACGTTTTTACTCGCATTTAAATACAGGACAATAGAATATTCTTTAAATTAATTTCTTTGAAGTAAATGTAAACAATAACAGTTGTGAGCACGCCGACAGAGCTAGTTTACTCGTAGGTATGCATATTATCATTTTTTGACCTACCTTATAGTTTATCGTATTTGCTCTGTGTATTTGATGGAGATAAAAATAAACACAAACACCTATAGCCCTTTGAGAGTGCAAAGCCACCGCCACTGCCCTTGGGCTTCTGCTATCAATAACCTTTATACATTTGACCGGCCCGGTGGTCTTATCTAGTGGTCAGAGCGTCTGCCTCAATTCCGTAGGTCGTGGATTCCATTCCAACAGTTGACTAGTACTTTAGTGATGAGCTTTTAATGGGTATATCAGATATGTATGTACCTACACACATCAAAAGTGTCTAGGGATCAAGTACATTTTAGAAGATTGCAATCAGAATATATTTTACAAAAACTGAATTCATTCATAATTTATTCAAAATCTGGTGATCATTCATTGATACAGGCATGGGGAATTAGGTGGGATACCAATCCAGAAGATTAGATTTGATTTAAATAAATAAGACTTTTTTTTAGAGCTAAACATGTTTTTGATTCCTAGACACTTTTGATGTGTGTGAATATATATTATTATGTTTGTAAGTATATTTTGTTGACTGATTTCCGCAACACAAGTGCTTTAGTTAATTAACATGGATTGAAAGGAAACGTGTGTTTTGTTGTAAAGTATTCATCTGTTTTTTATTTATGATTATAGGGCAATTGAAGTTTTCGCCCTCGGGTCCGGGCCCTGAGAATTGGACTACGATATCCCCTGCCTGGCGTACGGGGAGTTCTAAAAGGGTCATCGGGGTCATATTGTTGAAGTGGTGTACCCAACACCTGCGCAAACGGTCCCGTGATGGACGGCGGTGGCGCATGGTCCGGTTACCGTCTTGAAAGTATCCCCTGCCTGGCGTACGCGGCATCCTTAAAGGGGTCTCCGAAGCCGTAGGTATCGAAGTGGGGTTCCCGACCCCTGCGCAAACGGTCCAGTGATGGATGGCGGTGCCGCATGGTCCGCTTACTGTCGTAAAAGAGGAGCCTAGAGTGGACGAATCACTGTCCACCCTGCGGTAGAGTCCACAAGGGCTGGTCGCGCGTTGTTTGGGACCCAATGGTTGTCCAATTTTTGGTAAGGGCCTTGAAGCCTGCGCAAGTTATTTTTGTAACAAACTAGCTAACCTGTCAATCGTTGTTTTGCTAATATACACTCAGAGGCACAATTAACCGCCCACTGACATTTTCCGATGTAACTTCATAAATTCATTATTGCATGATTTTTTCACTTGAGGGTATCTTAAAAAAAAGGTCATTAAATGTTTTAATCTATCATGAGGGCTATTTACTTAACAAATTGTCATTCAACACCATAAGCATTTAGTTATTATAAACAAAGTTATGCCACTTTAGCCGAGTGGGCGGTTAATTGTTCCTCAGAGGCATACATACATATACATTATTAACAGTGTTTCTCTGTTATATTACGTGGAAAAGAATCCTGAGCCCGTCTTAGAACCGTTATTGGGCTCGTAATACGAACAACTTTTACTATGGCGACAAAGCAGCAAATGGAAAATGTGTCTGTGTGTGTATGACATCACCCGAGGCAGAAAATTGTCTATTTTGTATGGTACCTAACCTAACCTGACTTACAAACTTCTCATGAAATTAATATTAATTACGCATCAAATTGCCATTCTGATACAAACTTTAGCTTCTTTTACTGTGCGTTTGTCCTTACGGTTTATTATTTTCAATGAAGTATGCATTGCGTGTAATGGCGGCTTCACATATTGGACCAAACGCGTTGGCGCCAATTAATATTTTTTGCACGTCAGAGCAAAAACAAGTCTATTTTTAAAGTAAAAAACTGACGTTTAGAATAAAACGAGACAACAATATGAAAAACATGCAGGAGTGAAAGAGACATTAAGGACATTTTTGTGTGTCTTACATTGCCAAGTTGTTATTTTAGTAGTAAAAGATTGGACTCTGGGTCCAAGTACATAATTTTCAAGATAAATTTTGTTGGAAAAGAGACACACTGAACTGGCACACCGCGTAGCAACGCGGCTTGCAAGCCTAGTCGTCTTTGGTCTGGGGTATGCTATGTATGCATACTAATGACGTATCTACGTCGAAAAGCGGACATTACTGTTTGTAGGTAGGTATTTATTCCAGTAGAGCTAAGAGTCCAATGTGTGACGCCTTTATAAGATTAATGACTAGATAGCGTTAGTGGGTAAACATCATAAACCAGTTTGTTCATTGGTAGTTAATGCCAGACAGTATTTACGCTAATTGTTGAGTGTACGTTTACGTTTCCATCTCGATAAGAGACCAGATATACCGTAATGGTATGTGTTTTTAAATACTTGAATATTTTATTTAATAAGAGCGTCTGTGGTCCAGTTGGTCGAATACTTGACTAGTAACCGGGTGGTCGCGGGTTCGAGTCCGGCTACTAGACGTGTACCAATGGGACTCTTTTTCAGAGACTATGTACACAACGCAACGCTCGTACGGTGAAGGAAAACATCGTGATGAAACCCGCACACCACAAGGTGTGTGAACCCTACAACGGCGATGGGCTCACCCCCTGTCACGTTGGGTTAAATACGCTTGGTGGACTGTGGGCATTTGCTTAGCAATTGCCTCTGCCTACTCCGCTTTGGGATTAAAAGGCGTGAAGTGTGTGTGTTTATTTAATAATAAGTTGCATTAAACGACCGAATGGTTACAAATGGTTAGCAAATGGCTAGAGACGACGTGGTCGCCCCAGAAAGCGTTGGAGTGACGAGCTGGTGTCTCACGACAAAGGATGGTGGAACGCCGTCCAAGATCGCACGGCGTGGAAGGAGGGGAGAGAGGCCTTTGCCCTGCAGTGGGAAAATAGTGGCTCAGAATAATAATAATAAATGCATTAGTTAGCTCAGTTTTTTTGTACGATTAAGTTAATCGTACGAACATTATAAAGTTCACTCCTGCATATTTTCCATATCGTTGTCTCTATTCTAAACGCTTTTATTCTAAACTTCAGTTAAGAATTGCAAGTTTAATTGTTTTTAGTCTGAGATAGGCACCCATTTCATAAAGTAAAACAATTTACAGTAGATATACGGCATTAAAAAAAATAAATAAATATATTGAAAAAAATTAATACACTTCACGCGTTTTAATCCCAAAGCGGGATAGGCCGAGGGACTTGCTATAGCATATGCCCACGTTTCATCAAGCGTATTTAACGCAACGTGACAGGGGGTGAGCCCATCAGAATCTACCCTTAACCGAACAAAGGAGCCCATCGTCGTTATAGAGTTCACACATCTTGTGGTGTGCAGGTTTCATCACGATGTTGTCCCTCACCGTAGGTACAAGCGTTGCGTTGCGTACATAGGCTCTGAAAGAGTCCCATTGGTACACATCCAGTAGTCGGACTCTAGCCCGCGACCTCCCGGTTGCAAGACCAGGATCCGACCAACTTTTTTTTTATCACTATGAACAAGTGTTTGACCACCGACGCTGTTATACGGTATTAATAGTACCTGGATCAACCCGGATACATAATATGGACTAAAGAGACGAAAAACATTAGATAATAATAATTATTGTAACAAAACAATTCTTGTAATAAACAACAACTAGTCATGTTCAATAATAGTTCAGCAATCAATTTGATATAATTAGTGAAGTCATTTATTTTTGTATTGTTTTCACAATTCGGGGGC
>SJJU01029995.1:0-11114 GCA_012932125.1 Conopomorpha cramerella | reverse complement strand
CATTAAAATGTGAGGGTGGACCATCACATTTCAATGCTGCGTGGAACATTATACGGGAATAACAAATTGATCAAATAGGAGTCCTCTCCATTACTTCTCACTCTCACTACATTATTTTTCATCACCAGCACATTATTACACTAAATCCACCACATTAACACAATAATTGCAGCGAAAAATTAATTTTGAAAATGAGAAATAAAGACGCCATTTGCATCTCATGCCTTCCCGGCAATGTCGATATCGTACCGAGATTCAATGGGAATTTCTCTTTGACGTTTTTCTTGATAGATTTTCGAGCCAGACGAACTGTCAATTACTGTCATTACTTTCCAAACCAAAAGTTTTACAGTAGCCTGAATGGATATATCTCCGCCCGATTTTTTCCGTTAAAACGTCAAAATAGAAATTTCCTATACGCGACAGGTTAACACAGGCTGCGATTTGGTGACTGTCTCTAAACAGAATAGGAAGAATAAAAATCTACACGACGACGAACGGATGTTTCTTGTTGTTCTAACCCAACCGGTGACCCGCGTCTCGATAGTCGATAGCGTTTAGCCTTAGCATTGAAGACTTCTTGCGAATTGGTAACATTAATAGCTGTTAAGTCGACATTCTGTTACCCGCCTTCACTTTACGGCGAAATCTTAATCATGGCGTTTAGACGACGATAACGCAACCCTCTTTTCCGCGTAAGTAGAATAACTAAGTTATCCTTGACAATAACCACTATTATTTTTCTAAAAACTAATAGTACCAGTTTCGTTCCGCCACATATTGTGTAATAAGATTAAAAGTTTTAAAATAAAATAGGTTAAAAGTTATTGTATTGGTATGTACCAGTGGCGAAGCTTAGATCATTTCAGAAGGTAAGCCGAAAAATGAAATATAGTACCTAGTAGCCAAATCTTAACCGATACATTTCCCTAGTCGGCAAAGTTACCTAGTAGATAAGGTCACACAAGGTAAGCCGATAGGAATCGTGTTGTATAGTAGCTTCGCCACTGGTATGTACCTATTTACAGGTCAAGCCTTATTAATTCGTGGAAGCGTTTCCTACGCTACAATACCTATCATAACATTAACTAATTCTATCTACAGCTAAATACTGGTACTCTCCATTTAATGTCTCCGAACGGTAAGTACCAGCTGAAGGCTTTTTTCTTGTCAAATATTTGCACAGGCAGCGCTCAGTGGGAGGTGGCGGCGTGGCCAAATCTGTAAACCAACATTCGCCACTCTATTCTGTACGTGACGCGTCATTTTTGTAGCAACTCCCGCGTTTAGGAGTGTTTACACACAGCCACCCGGCTACAGGGGATTTGCTGGGATCGCTCACTGGCGACCGACCGTTTCATGTTTTCCTCCCGAATAGGGATTTCGAGGCTTTGTGATCTTTTGTGAAGAACTCGATTAGGGTGAATGCTCTGTGTGCGTTTCTTTTATTTGATTGGGACGTGCCCCGTGTGTTTGGACTGTCGCGACATGTTTTCCGTGTTAATTAGACAAGCATGATGTGAAATGTTAAATAATCAATTTCGCAGTTTTTTTCTGCGCTCTATTTAGCTAAATAGGTACTTGATACGACGGTTTAGGTGAATTTATGGGCCTTTGGATTATCAAAGACTTTACAATTCTTAGAATCGAGACCAGAATGAAACCTGTTAATGAAAATGTACTAGAAATACAGAAGTTTTAAAACAGGAACACCCTCAATTAATTAGTTCAATCTGACCAAAGAGTTTTTAGTAAAATCTCAAAAAAAAATTTTTACTTCGTACCTATTAGGTACGAGAAGATTGCTGGTGGAAGCAGCCGAAGGGTACTTAACTAAAAATACAATAAAGTGAGAGTATAACCTATTTTTGCAGCAATATTTCACCAAAAAAGCACAGCTTCATAATGCAGGCAGTAGGTACGAACCAAGCAGATAGGTAACACAAAAACAGTGTGAGAACCGCACAAGTTGCGCCACCGCGGGAGTTATAAATTACTAATTGAAATGAATTGTCGACGGAGCGACATCAATCTGCCGCCGGCGACCAACTAAGTGCCTCGCGCGACGAGGCCCCGCAACTAGACGTGGTAATGTTTAGACATGGCGTGGGTAACTACGTACTTTATATATTTAAAATGATATTAACTAAGTATTTTAAATACCTATACAACTTTTACAAACGTTGTTGATTTTTGAACATTGAGAAAATTACAATTAGTACATTAACGATATATAAATAAATAAATACACTTCACGCCTTTTAATCCCAAAGCGGGGTAGGCAGAGGCACTTGCTTAATAAGCAAATGCCCTCGGTTCACCGAGCGTATTAATTACATTAACGAAATGAAAAATAAATTGTGATACTATGTAGATGTAAATAAATAGAGATAATGATTGTAATATTTTTCTTATTACCACTTTTCTGGATCTCTGATTTTAGACTTGTAATCCAAGTAGGTACCCGAGAAGACAAGACAAGTGCCTATAGGTACTACACACTGTTCGTACGGTGCAGGAAAACGTCCTCATGATACTCGCATGCCACGAGGTGTGTGAATCCTATAATGGCGATTTTTCATTGGATTAAATACTCTTGATGAACGGTAGGAATTTCATTTTGCTTAGCGATAGCATTTGTTCACCGTGTTATTGTTTATCGGACAAAATTAAACGTTGTCAACTCTAAACTTTTGAAAGTCTACGCGAAAGAATGACACTCCAGCTGGGTGGAGACGAATTAATTCAAGATGCGACGGCAGAGACGCCGCCGCGATTTCGGGGACGGAGCCATGTCGTTTTTCATAAACGCACTTGTACATCACAAAATACGCAACGGATAAAAGCAAACGTAAGTAACACCTAAGAGGTAGGTACCATAATGAATGGAGAAGGTTAAGAAAAAATATAGTTTAGGTAGTATTGTACATAAGTTATAAATAGTTGAACAGGGGTAACATATGTAATATGAATAGATTCAATTATTACACAAAACAGTCAAAATCAAACACATAAACTTTTTTTTAAAACACAATACTAAAAATCCTTCCACCTACACCTACTTTCAACATTACACGTACCTAATAATAATTAATATTTTAGGTTATTGCAATTATTTAGTCTGTCGTAACAAGTTTAGTTTTGCAATATTAATTGAACGCCGTACTCAGGATATAGTCAAGATCCGAAAGTATAATGACCTGTTCGAAGTATGGATTCGTGGGGTAGGCAGAGTCTAATTAAAAGTCCGCAGTTAATCAATCGTAAGAAACCCATAGTGATAGGTGTCCATCGCCGCTCAACCTCAATGGGGATTGTTCATAATTTTCTCAAGATGTCCAATTCGAAAACCATTTCGAGGAATAGCCTTAATTAACCATTATCAAGAATCAGATTTACAAATTCTTCATGGATTGAAATTATTTTCAACTTTTAAGTTAAACTTTTATTTGAAGACTATGACGTCATAGCTCAGCCCATAGGAATGTATTCCAAAGCAAAAAAAGTAACTGAAGTGCCAAGTCTGATTTAAGTTTGTCGTGTGACAGCTGTGACAGAAGGGAGTAACAAAACAAACTGCAAATATTTTGAAAACCTACCTATTTTATTAGGTTCTTGTGTACGTAATATTATGTAGGTTGACAGTCACTGTCATTTTATAGATGTGTCAATCATGTTATTTTTTTCTGGCTACGATGACGGTGTTCTTTCAACGCAATGATGACATATTTCCGGTCTAAGATTTAAAAATTAATTAAAATGTAATTAGACAATTTTATACAAAAATATTCAAATTAGTTTCTTAAAATGGTCTATATTTTCAGAAAATACTGTAAAAAACACCACTTAAAAAATGTGAACAATCCCCATTCCTCTAAACATTGGAAAAATAAAAATACCACCTCCGATGTAACGTAGCTCTTACAGTGTTGTTCACGTCATTGTCATCTAACGATGCGACACAAAAGGTGTGGGGGTAGGCAGATACTTAATGAGCAGTCATTACATATTTGACACGCACCCACATTTGTTGTGAAACTGTTATGTGATTATAGTTATGTATGATGAACATTGTGATAATGTGGAGTATGACAATTCGGGAATAAAATACACACACTTCATGCCTTTTAAATCCCAAAGCGGGGTAGACAGAGGCACTTGCTAAAGCAAAATGCCCACGGTTCACCAAGCATATTTAAGCCAACGTGACAGGGGTGAGCCCATCGCTGTTAGATATAGGGTTCACACATGTTGTGGTGTTCGGGTTTTATTACGATGTTGTCCTTCACCGTAAAAGCCTTGCGTTACGTACATAGGCTCTGGTAAAGAGTCCCATTGGTACACGTTTAGTAGCCGGACTCGAACCCGCGACCTCCCGGTTAGAAGTCAAGGATCCGACCAACTGGACCACAGACGCTGGAATGAAATACCTTCACCACAGAAAAGGTTTAGTAGAGTTCAAAAGTAATGTAGCAAGGCAGTTTTTTTATTTCTAATAGCTATATTGATTGCAGTTCCATCAAGCACAAATACGGAAAAAAATTAACGTGACTGTACTTGTTAGCGAAGAGGAAACTCTGGTTGAGCATCAAGTTACGGGTGCCTGCAACGCTCCTTTTCCACCTATCAAATATGTACATACTTACAAACTTTACGACCCTATCGTTACAGGTATTTAGTGATCCTATCACTATATACCTTTGTGTAGTCAGGTTATGTATCAAGTGTGTACATTAACTCCGTAAAAAGAAGCTAGAGGTAACTAAGTATATACAAACTGAACGCAAGTGACTAAACCGCCACCATGTTTTTATCATTGGACTGGAATATTGACCAAAGTCACTTCCTAAAAGAGGTGATGCTTCTGCCTACACCAAATTCGCTAAAAGTCGAATGACTGAATGCAAATCGATATTTAAACAAAAAATGCGTAAGTGAGAACACAAATCAGTCTGCGCGATTCAAATTGGGGATACATTGGCAATACACGAATATAGATTTCTTCGTCAAGGAAAAAAAATATAAATTTGTACAAATTTAAATTGAAATGATGAAAAAAATTAGCTTCTTTAAAGCGACTACGCGTAGCGGTGTGCTACGCCGTAGCGTCGTATGCCATGTTGACGAATATATGTCGAAGGATCGAACGCAGATCGTAAGGTTAGCCTGCTCGTGAAATACCGGCCGATCGCGAATTGCTGTACTATTTGAAATTATACCATATCACCTATTGTTTTGTAATAGGTCATCCTTTTTGTTCTATTTATTTTTATACATGTATTACTTGTGATGTGTTCGATTGTGTATTTGCTTACCATTTTTTATTTTTTTATTGTAAATTTTAATTATCATATCTATTTTGGTGATTGTTGTGCATATCTGTAATAGGGGTATTCACCAGATTCATAAAGTCAGTGTTCAGTTCGTATGTTTTTACTTTCTTGTATTTATGAATGTTTTGTGTATACTTTGTAGATGTGCCTTAAATAAATAAATAAATAAATTTGGCTGGGTTAGCTATCATGGCGAGATTTTGTTGAAGATATACTATCTTCGCCTTTTGATCGACATTTCCAGACAGTTGTGGACTGAAATGTACTTTTATTTCTGACTACGTGTCTCGGTAAACATTTGTTTTAACATAGGAAGTCGCTTTTGTACGCCGTGTATTGAAATAAATACAACTTTTAAACCTTCCCTGGACTTTCATGTGTAATTCAAGACCAAAATTAGCCAAATCGGTCCAGCCGTTCTCGAGTTTTAGCGAGACTAACGAACATCAATTAATTTGTATAGGAAAATAATAAACTGTACATCAAAATTACTAACTTGCACACCTAAAAAGCCAAAGTTATCATCAGAATGGCAATTAGAAGACCAAATCAGTAATTTTGTCGCTAAGTCAGTATTTTAGTTAGGTTAGGTTAGACTTTTTTGATGCACTTTTAAATACTATCCATTTTTATATATACGTATATAGACTAGCTGTCTCGGGAAACATTTGTATTTTCCATAATAAGTCGCTTGTGTACCCCGTGTATTGGAAGAAAAACACCTTTTAAACCTTCCCTGGACTTCCACGTGTAATTCAAGACCAAAATGAGCCAAATCGGTCCAGCCGTTCTTGAGTTTTAGCGAGACTAACGAACATCAATTCATTTTATACGAGTACTAGTTGTCCCGTCAAACATTTGTTTTGCCATAGGAAGTCGCTTTTGTACCCCGTGTATTCGAAGAAATACAACTTTTAAACGTTCCCTGGACTTCTACGTGTGATTCAAGACCAAAATCAACCATATCGGTGCAATCGTTCTCGAGTTTTAGCGAGACTAACGAACATCAATTCATTTTTATATATATAGACTAGATGTCTCGGCAAACATTTGTTTTGCCATAGGAAGTCGTTTTTGTACCCCGTGTATTGGAAGAAATATAACTTTTAAACCTTCCCTGAACTTCCGCATGTGATTCTAGACCAAAAATAACCAAATCGGTCCAGTCGTTCTCGAGTTTTAGCGAGACTAACGAACATCAATTCATTTTATATAATAGAAGATTCTGGGACTTATGAGAATGTGAAAATTTATTTCAAAGGGCATTAAATACGATCGAAATCATAAAAGACAATAATGAAGTTAACCAGTTTAAGTTACTCTTATTCTTGTATGAGACTAAAACTATTACAACTCGTGTTGGCAACCTGTGTTGTTACTGCTCTATGGAAGCATTTTCATTCCATCAATCGTATCGTATCGAATATTTTTTTCGAACTGCGCGATTCGACATTGTTTTCTTTTATATTGCATTCCTTTTTTTACTCACTGAATGTTATAATTGTTTGAACATGAGCTACATAGTGCCATCGCTTGGGGGCTCTTGTCAACGAATACGAGAATATTGTATATCTATATTAGTATATATATACATGTATATTGTGTTGTATACCTATGTTATTCACATTCGTAGGTAGATATTTTGTTCGCAAAGTCTTTGTTCTACTGGACGGGTACGGGTAGCAATGTGATCGTTTTACATAATACTTCAATTGTAAATGCGTGTATATGGACATCGAAGAAAAGGTCTTAGGAACGTTTCTGGGCTCGTCAAATGGCCAAATTTTACTTTGTTTGTTCATTAAAACTGTTTATCTACTATCTTATTTATTTATTTTCTTTATTGGAAAACATGTGTATACAAAATAAGCATATTTCCTTGAAGACCTGTCACTTGGACATTACATTTTAACAGCTTAGGTGATAACAATTAACTGTACACAAGAATACACGAATCTTCTCTATATAATAAAACTGTTCAGGGTACAAAACTGTGCATTGATTGTAATTACGAAAAAAGCAGTGGAGTATATATAAGTTGACGTTACAGAAGCTGAATTTTATATTTTTGGAAAAAAATCTTTTTGTCCGCGAATGACGTCAAAACGGCTGGACAGATTTTGGTCTAATTTGGCAATTAAAATAAATGCCGTAGAAATGCGGTCATTGCGGAGCATGAAAGGCGTGACATTGAATGACAAGATAAGGAATAGTGTGATATAATGAGAAAGTTGCGGTTTGAAAGAAGATGTAGTGACCAAGATTGAAAAGGGCATGATTCGATGGTTTGGGCATATGAAGAAAATGGATGAAAATCGATTAACGAAAGAGATTTATATGGGCGAAGTAATGGGCTGGGTGAGTAGAGGTCGCCCCAGAAGGACATACATTGACCAGATTGGTGATGTCCTGGCGGAAGGTGGCGTGAAAAGTACTCGAAACCGGAGGTCATGTATGAAAAGATGTATGAATGTAGAAAGTGGAAGCGAAAAGAGTAAGTCAGGACCGTAACAAATGGGAATCTGTAGGTTGGGATTTGTTGGTTCCCGTGGGATCGTCAAAAAATGACATTTCCCAAATGGCTGAACGTATACCTAGTAACGATTTTTTTTTAGTTGATACACTATTACAAGCGAACGTAGTCGCGGGCACAGCTAGTATTAAATAAATATTAAAATATTTTCCGGTTTTAAGTAAAAAAAAAAGTAGTTACTTTTGATATAAACTAAATTTATACAGAAATGTAATGTTAGTTCAGTATTTATTTGAATTGTGCATTTAAGTAAGTATGTTAAAATATTCTAATCCGAAGTCGTAAATGTGGGGGAAATAAAGTAAATAACTAGTTGTGAAGTGGGCTTTATGGCACTTTAATGATAAACGCCGACACGCGCACTACAATATCCACACAATATGAGGAACTGTGTACTGTATTTTGTATTGTTAATAGCGTTACCGTTGGAGTAAAAAAATTGATTTAAGAATAATAATTAATCATTAAAAGACTAAAATCATCGTTTTTTTTGGTTTGCTTTAAAATCTGTATAGTATTTATAGAGCAATTTTGTAAATTGCGGACTAAATGCTAATGCATTTTCTACGGATCAACCCAATTTGTGGTGAACAGCTAATAATGCGTTGAAAAAAATTACAATGGAGAATTTTCAAATTACAAACATTGCTTATTAGGTGTCCAGGGGGACTTCTGTCAGTTGTATTTTAGTACAGTTTTTAAATAATTGGGTAAATTATACAAACTTCAGACTCAATACTCAATATCTTTATTGCATTACCATAATGTTATAGTAGATGTTACAAATTTAATACAGTGTAAACAAACGATAAAGAATTTAACTGTCACTGATACGATACTGACTGCTTGAATTTAGTCATTTCCTTGACTTTTATCGCTCTGATACAGCTAGCGCCATCTGTCATAACTAAGAGAAACAAGGGCACTGAAAATTCCCCTTTGTGTGTTTTTACGTGAAGCTTTTCAATGTCAAGTTCCTCCTTACAGTAGGTATTTATTGTCTACCTATCGACCTCGGCCTTGCAGCCAATCGACGAATTACAAATTTCATACATAATATAATTATGCAATGCCGTATATCCTCTTGTCGTAATTTGAACATCTATGTGTATAAATCTTTTTATACAAGCTTTTGGGTATTTTCAATGTCGCATTCCTTTGTTTTCATACATTATCAAAGAGCTGCTCTCTTGTTTAGAAAATAGGAAAGGGTTTGACTTGAGATACCGTGAGATTTTTTTTAAATCAACTTTTAATCAAAACAGTTCACATCTATTCAGTTGACACACTTAACACCGTGGTAATAAAGTCGACAATTCAATACAGTAGGTACAGTCAGGATTAAAACTATCTGAACAATAATGAACCTGTATTTACTAAAAAAATATTTCTGCACAAAAAGGAAAATGTAGGAAATCAGGGCTCACATGAAATTGGTCATATTTCTGATTTCGTCTGTCCCCACCAGTCAAAGTAAACTTCGATGCCAGTTTAAAACTGCATATTTTAAAATAACACTTGAAAATATTCATTTTTTCCCGCGGACTGCGCTGTGATTGTAGAAATACAAAAGGAAACATACCGGACGAGTGTTATCTTTTTTAAATTGGGGTCGTGAGGGGAAGTGACGTCACGTGACCCCGTGCAAACATGGCCGCGTGGCCACTTCCCTATCCGCGTAATAAGTGAATTATAATCCTTTCGCATATTGTGCTACGTGTGTGGAAATGTTATTTTAATTTTAACTAAGAGTAAAATCGATAGCATTGTTTTAATTTGCTGTGATTCGTTGATGGAGGGCGTATGAGAATATTTTATGAGCTGAAAGTGGACTAATTTTCTTGTTACTGTTGGAAACGGCCGGTACAGTTCGTCCAATAAAGTGTGCTCGATGACATTTCCTGTCGAGTACTTAGTATTGTAATATTTTCTCAAGTAAAAAATAAATAAATGTCTAATGACATTCATATGACTTTCAACATTGGGGAGGTAGATCTGGTTCTTAGTTATAATAAATTATTTATATTTGTATTTATTTTCTCCTCATTTTTGTAAATTTCCTTGTGTACTCGTTTAGTCTGACACTTCTTTACACAGGTTATTTAGTAACCTAGTTAGGTTGTGTCAGAGTGACTACTTTTTGTTGTTGTTTCGTACACATAATTTTCTGTAAATTTGTTCTATATAATTTTGTTGTGTAACGGTTTTTAATTGTTTTTCATTTGTACTTTGTTTTGATATTGTGTGTAACTTTATTGAATCAATTTATTTATTATTCTTTGTTTACTGTACCATCTATTGTGATCAGGTCGAACATCGTCTATACATAGGTATTATTTATGACTAAATGGGATAAGAGTCAAAGGATGAGGGCTCAGAGACGCAGATCATTCGTTGCGGCTTAAATAGAAAAAAAAACTTATTAGTGCCAAAAAGTAAGCACAACTGTTGTCTACAATAAAATATAAGCTTTCAGTATGGAAATTTCAGTCAGTGAGAAGTCGGATAGAAGTGGTATTAAGAAGTCTGATTATTACCGTTTGTATCTATAACGGTCACCGAAAGTGTTAGGCAACACTGGCCGCGGATATATGTATGATATATTTTAATTTTATTTGGGACAACAGACTTACACATAAGTACAATAAATCACAATGAAACACATTAAAATATTGGGGATAGCGTCATGAAAATTAGTGAACTTAAATAATAGTAAAGAAGAGGAGACAGGTATTAAGGAGGGGAAAGGGAGGGGAGGGGAAAGAGATTTTCTTTTGGATGAATTCTAGACATGGCATAAATTTTATTTGTAGAAAAATAATAATGAATTATTTAGTCGGTATTCTCCGTGATGAGATTTTCCGTGTGGAGACGGTAAACTATCTACTATCCGGTTTCCACTACAGAATCGACAGTTAAGTAGCCTTATTGTTTTCTTTAATAAATAAATAAATGTCGAGTTAGAGGTCTTGGGGAGGCTTGAATCATAAATCAGGTTGAATTGATCACTGTGTTACTAGCTTACTTCTAAAGTTCGTTGTAGACGTTCGTGGGTCGTAAAGGCACCGTCCCGGCATTGGATATTATTAAACAAATAAAAGCAGTTTCTGGATATAATAGGTAAGTACTGTACTGCTCTCGCGCAAACGAATTAACCATTATACACATTAGTAAAGTTTTCTGTATTGGCTATGTGCGCGACGGTGGCGACGCGTAGCGTTTACAACATTTGCGGAGCTGTCAAATAA
>SJJU01029985.1:0-14661 GCA_012932125.1 Conopomorpha cramerella | reverse complement strand
CGGCAGAATGGGTCTTCCCTTTTGATGATTTACCCACAAAAGTCAAGAAAAGTCGAAGCAAGGGTAAGAAAATGGTTGCCTCGTTTTTTGGAAAAACAGGCCATTATGCAACGGTAGCACTTGAAGATCAGAGGACAGTAACCGCGGATTGGTATACAAACAAATGTTTGCCCATAGTTCTAGGAAAAGGTCCTTCACCACGACAACGCGTCCGCGCACTCCGCCCGGCTGACGAATGCGTATTTGAAGAGTGAAAAAGCACAACTTATGACACATCCGCCTTACAGTCCAGACCTTGCACCATGCGACTTCTTCTTGTTTCCTAAAACTTCGAGGTTCAATATTTACAAGTCTTGAAGCGCCGGTGAGTGCGTTCCACAAGGCCATTGAAGAGATCTCCAAAGAAGACTGGTCCCACTGTTTTACACAATGGTTTCAAAGAATGCAAAAATGCATTGATTGTGGGGAAATATACTTTGAAAAACAATAAATATGTTTCCAGTTGAATATGTAGTCTCATTTATTAGAATCCAGAAACTTTCAGTATGCCCCACGTATACGTATGGAAGAAATCGATGGCCCTATTAAGAAAGTCGATGTACAAAACGGAACATGTTCAGGAGAGAAGTTAGAAGTTAGTTTTGGATATTAAAACTAATCTACTTGTGGTACATAATTAAAGTTTACAACACCTTATTATCTCTGGTATCTTTACGTGATGTAATATACGTAATAAGTTTATAGATCCTAATATCTAAAATCTAACGGTGTAGAGAAGTACATATTCCTAAAATTGCACTACCGACCTTTAATTGGGACCATCGAAATATTCTGAGTCTCTTCTTTCTATGTACAGTAATTATGCTAAGTTGATAAAATAATACTCATCAAGTGTCGGACACTTACCGACTCAACCCCCACGATGACCGCCGTGTCGCATACTGGCCGGGTCCAGGAATAGTGCAGCACACAATCCATAGAGCATAACTAAGCATGTAGAATTGATGCTTAACTAATGGAATTAATAGATTTATGAATTTAACTAAACTATACTGAACTTTACAGGTATTGCATTCGACCAGGGACTAGCTCTGCCCACTCCAGAAACTGTTCCCTTTCGGCTCACACAAGACATCGTGGCCGGTTTTGGACCTAGCGGCGTCGAAGGACTTTTTAGAAGGTTACTTTGTCATTATTTACGTTATGTAGGTTTTTATTATTTTTGCAGGCACACAAAAGTCTTCAGAGTAAAATTAATACGGTGATTTCATTGAGGTCTACTATTTTATCAGAACGAAAATATATTTATCAAAATTAAAATATAATGTTTTTCTGAACGAATTCGGCACACGGTTGTACTTTCTGTTATGTACATACCCAGTGAAAACGCGACGTGAAGTAGCGGTAAAAATACACTTCTCGCCTTTTAATTCCAAAGCAGGGTAGGCAGAGGCTGATATGATTAATCTGTACAATTATAGCACATTTAGGAAATACAAATTGTGGTAGTTGTCGTTATCATTAATAACATTTTCGTACGGTCAGATCGTGCGAGCGCAGCATGTGCGTGTTGCGGCGTCACCAGCGCACTCTGCTCGCCATCCTCGAGGTGTTGCTCTGCGACCCGCTGTACTCCTGGCGGCGCCACACTGCGCGCTCCCCAGCCCCGCACTCCGCGCACTCCACTGGTGAGTGCTCCCTTGTTGTAGCCAACATCCTCGAGGTATTATTACGAATCCCTAGGCAAAGTGTGTTGAAAATCTATTTTGAAGCTTGAGATACATGCACGTACGCACATCGAATATATGTACATACATTGGTTGGTAGATATTAAATTCGGCTGTAAAACAGAATATCAAATTCGATAGAATACAATGAATAAAAGCAGCCAACTCATCATCATCATCAGCCCATACTTGTCCACCAACAGCCAACTCATGACCCTATAATATTTTATAGTGCTGTTCATACATGTCCCCAAAATGGTTGAATTTGTACTTTACGTGGACTAATTTCCAATGGTAGAAGACCAACCTAATTAAAAATGTAACTTTCTAAATGCGATAAATAAGAAGGTGTTATAAGTAAGAGACAAAATACAACCCGACTACTGTAATATAATACTACACTAGACGTCGTCTTATGATAAAAAAGACACAAACAAATAAAAAAATGCAGGAATAAGAGAGCAACATGTCGCATTATTTGTTGCTTATTCAAATTCAAATTATTTATTTCAGACCAAGGGAGTCCATATACAATGATGACAATGCATAAATATACAATTAAAATTAAATTAAAACAAACGAAAATTTTAATAAAAAATATAAAATTAAATTAAATAAAATAAAATCAAATTAAATTAAAACATTACATTATAAAATCAGATACATTATAGGCCTATGTCCAGCAGTGGACAAGTATGGGCTGATGATGATGATGATTATAAAATCAGTTATTATTGCATTTACACTGCTAAAGTGATATTTCTGAGCTCTGAATTGAAAGAGCGAAGCCGGCACGCTCATAGTTATATTTAGTTGTTGGAACGTAAAGAGTGAAGAGTGTGTGGCGCGTGTTCGCGTGTTGCAGAGGGCTCGTCGGTGGGTCTGGCGCGGCGCGCGCTGCTGGCGGCGGCCAGCAAGCTGAGCGGCGCGGAGGGCGGCGCGGCGGCCGGCGTCGCCGTGCCCGGGCAGGTGGCCCGCCTGCTCCGCACCGCGCAGGACCCCGCGCGACTCTCCAGACTCTTCCCCGGCTGGCAGCCCTACTTGTGACCTGACTCCTGACCTACGGCCTATATCCGGCCTATACATCACATGCAATGGGGAGAGCAACTGATGATCAAAACCGAATCATAATTACACGATTGTTTAATTGATTACCACTACAAGTTCATTTGGCAGTTTGCATCACCTTCATCACAAGCGTGCGAAGCGCCATCTGCGTTCAGCTTGGCGTTTTCTTCTCTATAGCACGCGCTTCAACGACACATCATAAAAAAATATTGATCTATTCTTATAATTTTTTTTAAGTTCTAGGTCTTGTTATTCAATGAGTTTCAACATGAACTCTGTTAAGGTATTGTAATCTTTGAAACAGTTATTACAAAATAATATACGCGCTGTGATTTTCTGTTATATCACGTTTTGTTGATTTTAAATTATTAAGACACCGCTGCCCGTTTTACGTATATCGAGCGCTGTGCTCAAATTGCTATTATATTACATATTCACTTCAGTCACAAATATTTCTAAGTTTATTTATGTATTTTTTTACCAAATTGAGATCAATTGCGCATCCACATAGATTTAGTGATTTGTAGTTTTTAAGAAGGCGCTCCGGTGGTCCTTTAATTGTACCTAACTGTACCTACAGGATATAAATCTGTGATTAAGCAATATTGTGCTGATTTTAATTCCTTATTATTATATGAAGCAGTGTTTGTTGTTAACTGTCATTTCCATTTGCCATAAATATATTTTTATTATGTAAGATTTCTGTGTTTCATTTCAAGAATATTTCCTTATTTTATTCGAATAACATTTTATTCCTGACTGATCTCTTGCTCAAAAACCGGACTTTCACTCCCTGTACCTACACAAAAACAGATATTATAAGAGAGTTACTTTCATTAGCTGCGTATTGGCAGTATGAATTGAAGATACTTAGTTGAACACTATTACTCCTTAAAGCAGTAAAAAAATCAAAATCCCTTGACCTATAGTCGGCGTCACGTAACAAGCAAATTCTGACAGGTCGATTAGACTGATAGTGTTGTATAATATTGGAAAGAATATATTTATTTTAGAATCGATGATTTAGTACCATTCATTATAGTCTTCATAAATAGTTTATGAGCAACAAACAATGAATTCAAGGTTTCGACGAGATGAAACTTATTTGTTAGCAGTTTATAATACGTGCTGCAGACCTTATTAGGTACATATATTTTACAAATAACTCATAATCGAAACGTTGTCACTTCGATTCATGAACAGAAAAAAATCACATCACTATTAATTGTTGACAACGAGGTAAGAAGCAATAGGACGTCCAACGCTGAGATTCAAATGTCATCGCCATATATTATATGGTCGACAGGCACATCCATTTTAAAAATTAGTCATCCGACTATAAAATATGGAAAATGTGATTTCAGATAAATATCCGGGGATTGCGATATCTTCTAGATTATTAGAAGAATATTATTAGAAGCCCTGTTTATAAGTGTCTTATGGTATCAACCCAGCTTTAAAACGTATTTTCCATACTTAGTCTGAAACAACATTTTGCAGTCGGGTCCTTCCTTCCTAAAGCCTCTTCCTCTGCCAGATAAGCTTCTAGTTATTCCGATTTTCCCCACTAAATAAGACCCCTCAGGGAACTTCTCGGAATGGGGTATCCGTTTTTTCCCCCGGACAGGTAAAATAATGGAATAACTTCGCGTTGCGCGTCGCGTCGGGCGCTCATACGTTTTGAATTAATTGACCGTCAATGGGGAATTCTCAAACTCCAAAAATTTCTTATCTGACATCTAGAACACAATAAGAAATTTTTAGCTTGTAGGTGTCCAGGGTGACTTCTGTCAGTTATATTTTAGTACGTTTTTTATTATTTGGGTAAGTTATTAAATTGTTCAGACACTTTTGTAACTTGTAAACAAACAATAAAAAAATTGGCTGTCACCTTCAGTACTGACTGCTTGAAATTAGTAACTTCGTTGACATTTATCCCCCTAGGCAGCTAGCGCCATCTGCCATAACTAAGAGAAACAAGGGTCCTGAAAATTCCCCATTACCGATTAATAAATGTATGGATGCCCGATGCGACGCTTTATAACGTGCCGCGTGTCCTTAAATGAGGCCTAAGCCGTGTGCAACTGAAGAGGGGCGCTTTTTTTTTCAAATTTATTATTTAAGTTTTTCTAAGAATGCGATATTGCACATTTATGGTTGATGGTCTGAACTGAGGGCTCATCCTATAGTTTGGGGGCTAGGTCACACCTTGTCAACTACCGCACATTGGACTGAGTACTTTAAAAATATTTGAACTAAAATTCAACTTAGCGTTCATTGTCCTAAATGTCATACTTTAAGAGAAAATTGATTTACAATTTTCAGTAGGTTAAAATTATATAGGGACCATAATGTTCATCTTACTAATATTATAAATGGGAAAGTGACTTTGTTTGTTTGTTCCGATTTCACACCGTAACTACTGAACCGGTTGCTTTGAAATTTTGCAGACGTGTAGTTAAAAGTCCGGTTTAAATAATAGGGTACTTTTTATCCAATAAAACAAAAATATTCCTTTATACCGCAGTAGAGAGGGAGACCAAAGAAGACCTATCGACTAATTAGGTTTGTGTAGGACACATCCACATAGAGCCGACAGCGGGCTGCGTACGTATTGGAGTACTGAACTGGGCAGATTTCAGGGCCAGGGCAAGACAGGGCGGGATTGCGTGCCTTTTACACCACTGGGATGGCGTAAAACGAGATAGAGATGATAATTGGCGCGAGAGGAGTTTCAACCTTAGAGACCTATCCAGCTTTCGTTTTACCTACTTGTCGTCAATCATCAGTCTGACTAAAATGAGAGGTTGGAAAAGATACAAGTTGACTATAAAAAATCGAATTGAATTGACTATATTATTTTTCATCGACAGCACATTACTACACTTATTTCACTGTAATTACACAATAGTCATAACGAAAGTATATTATGTATGGTAATCAGAATCAATGGAATTTTCAGGTTAGTTATGTCAGATGGCGCTAGCCGGAGATAATTGTCAACGAAATTACTAACTTAAAGCAGTCAGTATTCAAGGTGGAAGTTATTTTTTTATTGTTCGTTTACGTAATCAAGCAGCTCCCAAACACAGCTCCTGAAATTGACGGCATCACGGCCATCATCATCAAAATGGCATGGACAGCTACTTGCACCGAAATACACTCTATGTACTGCAAGTGTATTAAAGAAGGAGTCTTCCCGGACATCTGGAAAGCTGGAAAACTAATGGTACTGCCAAAGGGAAACGGTAAGCCTCCCTCAGATCCAAAAGCATATAGATCTATTACTTTACTCCCCGTGTTGGGAAAAGTTCTGGAACGAGTTGCTTGCTTATTATTATTATTGCTTGCGCTCCTTGTTTGATAAGTAATATCTCGCCAAATCAAGCTTAAGAAATTGATTTTAATAATTGAGGGATCAAAATCTAAGTATGTACTACTGATATTTTTGGACATCAGTGGCGCGTTCGACAATGCCTGGTGGACGATGATTCTCCTCAAAGCGAAACAGACTGGAATACCTTCAAATATGTACAGGATGCTCATAAGTCATTTCACCAACCGTAGGAATTTTCGCCGGTGGCCAGGCAGTGTGGAAATTATCGACCATGGGGTGTCCACAGGGATCGGTTATGGGGTCAACTCTCTGGAACTTACTCCTCAATGATCTTCTATTGCTGCCGAAACCAGAAGGAGTGATGATGTGACACTCGCGATCGAGGCCTCGTCCCGCGCGGAGATAGAAAGAAACGCCTCACGTGTCCTAACTCAAGTGTCAAACTGGGGAAAAAGAAACCGGTTGGGATTCTCTCCAGCAAAATCAATGACAATGACCGTAAAAGGAAAATTTCAAAGATCGCCCACAATTAAAATGGACAATGCCTCGATCGCGAACGTCAAGGAGGCGCGATATCTCGGCGTCATCTTAGACCAGACAAGGAGCTTCATACCACACGCCAATTACATTGGAGAGAAAGCCGCTAACTGCTTCGGTAAAGTGTCACGTATCTCAGCTACCAGGGGGGGCATCAAGTACCGCGCTCTTAAAATTATCTATGCCGGGACCTACATTGCTACACTAACATACGCTGCATCGACATGGTATCACCGAGTCTCGGTGTTCGTCGTGAGGAGGGCGCTATTACGCACGCAGAGGTTGGCGCTGATCTTACTCACTAAGGCCTACAGATCTTGCAGCACCGCAGCGTTACCTGTGCTAGCGGGCGTACTTCCAGCAGATCTTGAGGTACAACGAGCGGGAGAAATTGAGGAGGAGGGCACCCAGTTGGCCCCGAGGGAGCGCAAGCTATTAAAAACATCAAAACGAGAGGCTGTAGTTGCCCAATGGCAGTCTCGCTGGGAGAATAGTGATGATGGTCGGGACCTACACAAGTTCTCTCTATCTTGACAGGACATGGATGCTTCAGAGAACGACTACACCGGATGACTCTCTGCGACACGGCTCAATGCCCTTGTGGCGAAAACAGGAACCACGCACTATGTAAAAGCAGATTATACAATGAGGCAAGGAATGAGATGCTTAATAAACTGGAGCGTATCGAGCTAAGGTCAATATACCTACTTTAGGGACCTGGTTAGCAGTCGAGGGAACTTTGAACGCTTGCGTGAGTTTGCTTATCGCTGGCATACAGCTCGAAGAACATATGAAGCCCAAAGTCTCCGTAATGTGGTCGTCATGCCCCAGAAGCAACAAAACAGGGGTGGTTAAAGATAATTTGTATGGAATCAAGAAAACGTGTGCGTTGAAAAGAGGAAAAAGCATGTAGATGCGCACGTCTCCAGAGAATGGCCCGTACACCGAGAGGCAGGTAGGGCTTGGGTGATGGTGGGATAATCCCTGATAAAAAAAAATGTTTGTTTACATGTTACAAAAGTGTCTGAAGTTTAAATCCCAAAGCGGAGTAGGCAAAGGCACTTGGTGTCACCGAGCGTATTTAAGCCAACGGGACGGGGTGAGCCCACCGACGCAAGTTTAAATAACTTTAATATAAATGGCAGAAGTCACCCTGGACACCTAGCGACCTCTAGATAAGAAATTTTTGGAGTTTCAAAGTTCCCCATTTGTATCTCTTCCCGTCCCGCCCAAAACTCAATTACTTCAATCAATCAATCTATCAGGATATTGCGTTACTTTTGTGTTGGTTACAGCCGTTGCCATGGTTACATAAATACAACAAAACTCATTGCACAATCGTTATTCTGAGGCAAGAAGTCACGGTAAAATATATTTACTGTGAATTGTGTTATGAAAGCTAATGGCAGAATTACATCTGCTGGGATTTATAAAGTGTGCTACAAACTTCCGAAACAAGACATCTTTATTTTGTCGTTATTCATTTCAGTCAGGTAAAATAGCATTTTTATATATTATTTTCCTACCAGCCTAAAAGTTTACCAATTGTTTGGTGCTTGACCTACGGATCATTTATAATTATTGTATTTAATTCTAGGTCCAAACTGGACGATTGTAGCTGGGCTTCCAGAAGGACAGACTGTTTCTGGTAAGCCAGATCAAGATGTCGTAATATGGCAACATCCTTTTGATTTACATTTTATGAGCAGAGGTATTCAAGGTAATATAACAATAAAATTTGAAAAAGTGGCCCAGCCTAATACACAATTTACTGATGCAACGCCATTTTGACATTTTCATACATTTTTTGCAGGTTGGCCTAGACTATTATTGCAGGTGGGTTGCCTTGACTCATTGGGTCGCACATGGAATGAAGGATACAGTTACTGCAATATTCCAAGTTCTCCAGGTCATCATGAGTTAGAGGTACAATGTTGGGTGCCAAGTGCAGTTACCTTCACTGACAAGTTACAGCAGTATTTTATTGGAGGATCCCACGAGTTGATGCAGCAAGATATAGTTGGCCTAGCATCAGACAGGTGGGCAGAACATTGAATCTCATAATACAACTTCAAAGAAACCTATAAATAACTGTTAATTTGTGATGCTTAAATCTGTTTCTAGGATTACATTATATGCCTAATCTTGCATCTGTTGCACAGAATAAAATATTTGTCTTCATCTAATTCTTTATATTATTTACAGGTACAAATTAAAAACAGAGTCCAAAGGCAGTATCCAAATAGAAGTAGATATTATACTTAGAAACTTTAAGCAATTTGGAGTAGAATATAAGTAATAATGATGCAGCCTTTGACATACTTGGTCTTCACTATTCTGTCAATAGTAATTCAGTTTAGTGTTATGGATTTAATTCAAGATAAGCCTAATAATGAAAGAGTGAAGCCACAAATTGTTGATCTCAGTAGAAATTCATCTAGTCAAGTTAAGAAAATAAGTGATGTGCTTAAGGAATACTATAGTAATAAACCACATGCCCATTACTACCGTCATTATGACAGGAAACCTCTTATTTACGAAAAGAAAGCTGCACTTTCATCGCAAACATTTGAAAATCTGACCAATGAAGAGATAGTTACAACACAATCCACAACAGAGGATATCTTATCCAGCACTGCTTTTATAACTTTACTTGATGATGAAAATGGGACAATGACTGACATGCCAACATCTGAAGCATCAATTACTACAACAGAATTTGAAAATGTGACGGATTTATCTATATTTGGAACAGTGAATTCTACCACCCCCAAACCAACCCAAGAGTTCCCAGTAGAGAAGACCCCCAATAAGATTGAATGCATCTGTAATTTACTTGTAAGTACTTACCCAACTATTGAGTAAAGTAGCCTTTATCAGCAGTGTTTCGCTCTGGATGAATTTGACTATACAATTAAGGTGAATATGTACCTACCACTTTACCGTATTTGTGTTGCAGTTCAAAATATGTGATAACAACTGTTGTTGTGATACTGACTGTTCCATAAAACAGAAAGAGATATTCAAATGCAATTTGCATCAAGAAATTGAATCTACAGAGGATGACTACCTGTGTGCAAAAGAAGACAGAAATCCACTATTAATTGACTCTATGAATGGATTGTTTTGTGTAGCGAATACAAATCTTCCCGGGAAACGCATTGCAAATGCAGGACAGGTGAGTGGATGTGCTTGAAATATTAAAAGTACCAAAAACATTATTTTCATTAACATCATGTTTATTACGGACAGAAAAATTATATTGCGATGTTTACTTCCACGATGATAATAGTAACATCAAGGTTTCCAGTGCTAAATAATGATAATCTAAAGCCAGCTAATTTCAAAATTACCGAATTTTCATGTTGTTTTCTTTAAAAAAGAACTCCCACAAAAGACAAGCGATCATAGTCAGCACAGTAAAGTAGCAGATATCTTTAGTTTCCCCGCTATCTTTGAGTGAGTGTTTTTTCTATATAACTACTAGCTGTCTCGGCAAATATTTGTTTTGCCATAATAAGTTGCGTTTGTACCCCGTGTATTGGGAGCAATACAACAGGTAGATGCATAAAAAATAGATAGTAGCCGATTCTCAGTCTTACTGAATATATATATTTGAATATATTTGATATATAAGTTTGGTAAAAATCGGTAAAGCTGTTTCAGAGGAGTATGGTAACTAACATTTTGACATGGAAATTTTATATATATATTTGCCGAGATATATAAATATATTACTCCTCATTAGCTTAAATTATGTTTTTCTTTTTCTTTCAGTACACACCACAGGATGTAGATAAACTATTGGAACAATCCAGGAAATGGTCAAAGGAAGTTAAACCAGTACAGCCTGTAATATTCAATAAAAATAAATATACTTATGGCGATCCTTTGTGGTTACTACACAAAGGTTCTATATCATATATTGGTAAGTAATTACTTTTACTGTGTTTTTAATAGAATTGACAATTTGTGATGAAAGCGGCATACCACAAGGTGTCTGAACCCTATAATGGCGATGGGCCCTCCCCCCGCCGTCATATTGGGTTAAATGCGCTTGATGAACTGTGGACATACTCAACAAGCATTTACTTAGCAAGTGCTTCCGCCTACACCGTTGGGATCAAAAGGCGTGAAGTGCATTTATTTTTTTAAATTTTATTACGCATCGGACATAGAGTTGCGGTAGTATCCGTCGTATCACCTTCATCTAGATAATTGTGAATTAGTCTTTAATACTACTTTTTGTTCGTGAAATCAAATCTCATTGTTGCCATTCCAATGGGTAATATTAATAGGGATTCAATGAGCATTCTTGAGTAAATTCTATTTTAGAAAATGCGATGCACTCGTAAACTTTTACGTTAATAGCCTCAGACCAAAAACAACTAGACTTGAAATCCAAAACAGACGTTTAGAATAAAACAAGACAATGATATGGTAAACATGCAGGAGTGAAAGAGCAAGAGATGTTTATCTTCTGTCCCTTACGGCGTAGCAGGGTATTGTATGTACTTCTGGATCCAACTTCCATACATTTGCTTAGACAGAGAAATACTGAGGATGGTACGCGTTTGCAAGTCTAGTTGTGTTTGGGGAGTTAATAACTAATAATAACAACATAGGATTGATAGTGACAACGTATTTCCATTTTTAAGCGACTTCAAAAAGGAGCTTTAATCTTTCTCAATTCGCCTTCGGACACATTGGTGCAATTTCGATATTTGTACAAAATTAAATTCAGTTCAGTTTCAAATTATAAATGTTTCGCTCGTTAATGCATACAAAAACAGCGTTTTAAAAAATAAGAACTTATAATTAACACATGTAAAAGGACCCCGAGCATTGGTCTTTAGAAACGTTGGGCTCGTCAATATGAACATCTCCGGAGGCAAAATATGTCTTATTTTGTATGGAGAAGAACATTTTTTTTTCGTTTCTCCGCATTGCCGCCACAGTAAAAGTTGGTCATGCTGAAGAGCCCAGCAACGTTTCTAGACTGTTGCTCGGAGTCCTTTTACACTCTGTATTTTTTTAGTATTAGTAGCTGGCAATAAAAATAATATACTTAAACTATAAGTGCACAAAATATTAAAATCTAACAGGGTAAAATTTTCACCTAGTACAAATGTGGATTTGTACAAATAAGGAAATTGTACAACTGTGTCCGAAGCCCTTTTTTTCTAGGAAACGAGAAATTTCTAAGGTTCCATGATAAGGTTCGTTGATGGCAGACCAGTTGCATCAAGGGGAACTTTAAAAAGTAGTTAAAGTCGGTTCTTTTTTCTTTAAAATTTACCATTTTTTTTTCAGATTCTCCAACAGCAAATATAAACAATTATTGCGGAGCCAGAGCACCACTCCACTTCCTCAAAGACGAATCTTGGTATTGCGAAACTATGATTCAAGACCTCGAAATGCTCAATATTCTCAAAACCATTGAAGAGACATCTATAGTATCAGTCACAGATTCTTCTGTGAACTCCACTGTTATGGTAATTTAAATATGCAAGTATACGTCTATCTAACCACAATTAAATTCTTACTTATACCTACTTATTTTTTATTCCAGAACTGTTCAACACTGCATTGCACTAACTGGACTGTTCTCGTTTGTAACCACTCTATCTGCGTGCAGTATGATAAGACCCAGCACGAGCCAACTTGTAGGGATGATTTTGTATGCAGCGGGATTGCGCACAAGTTGGAATACGTGTTCCATTACTTCGATGGAAGAATAGTTAATGCGACGATATACATGCACACCCGCAATTACTTCTCAAAAATACCACTCATAAAACAGTACATTGGCGTTAAGTTCTACATAGCTTTGAATAACGAAACAACGAACGTGGTGAGATTGAGTGGCACACCAGGATATCTCAAAGGGTTTCCACTAATTGTATCTTTCGAGAAAGACAATCATACTGATAGCTTCTTCAGTAATCGTACAGTGCCAAGAGAGTTGCATCAGCCCGACAATGTAGATGGTCGCTGTGTTCGGTCGAATATCACTCATCAAGTACTTCTTTTCGGTAAAAATGCACGAAGGAAATGCAGATTTGTTATGTCAGATGTAATGTCGCCAAACGCAACACTTGCGTGTGAAACAATAGGTAGACATTTGGAAGTCGTTATGAACATTCATAATAGTGTGGCGATATCTCCCCTGGGTGACCCAAACGATCTTGAGGACCAAGACTGGATCAAAATTCAAGTGCAGAGAGAACCTGAATCAATATCGTATGGCGAGTACAAAATTGATAATTCTACGTTATTTTGCAGTCGAATACTGAAAAGGTTGTCGCTTGTTTTTGGCTATGCTGATGTAAGTCAATCCCCTGAAGATGTCAAGCTCAAGATATTGGCTTCAAAAGTGGCGGCGTCATACGACGCGAAAACATTTTTAATGCACGAAGTCTCGACCGTTATAACATACGATACCGTCTTCGTTGACGTTACAAAGGAACCGGAGTACGAATACGCCGGAAGCCCCAACCTTAACATTTATCTTCCTAAAGATTTCTTCTTCCCTTTTACTGAAAATAAGAATACTAGTTTGCAATTTCACTATTTCCTATTTGCACTAACTTTCATGTTATGCGTATTTGTTTGAAGCACAATAAAAAGCTTTTGTGTAATAACTAATAATTTTTATTTTTATTTGAAATAATTTAAATACTTCTGTTACTTCTATCACTTCTAACTTGGCATCCACGTTTAGATCTTGAGTAATGTGACTGCCTGAAAAGGTACGGATCGTGTTCATAAGGCAATATACAACAATACAACACATCGAATTTCGAATTTACAGGTATTTAATCATTCCAGAGCTTACTTTTAAACAATCAAATACATCTTTCACATTTTTAACATTGAATCATTAGCGAGTGTCTAAGTATGATGTCTGTACAGTGGTGGCGTTCGGTACCTATGCAACGTAGGTGTAAACTTTGCGGTCGTCGGGCGTGCGCGCGAGGTACTCCCTCTCTATGAGGCCTTCGATGCGCTTCTTGATGAGGACGGGCGACGGCATGAAGCGGGCGCGGAGTTGCTCCGTCACCTCTGCCACGAGTAGGGTGTGCTGCCGGGAAAATGTTCAACTTCATTTCAAATATTCGAGTAGCCCTCGGGGATTTGGAGCAGTAGCAGTGAGTAGTACTAAGTATAGTACGATTCACACCAATGAAAGCAGACAAAAGACCATTTTATAAAGTTAACGAACTTTTTACTGTTTTATGAAGGCAACCGTTTTCATTCCATTGAAATGTGCAATCGGTCAAGAATATGATATCAGTTTTGATGCCACTTCCTGTGTCACTAAAACGTCATAAGTTGGGTTGTTATATTATGAATCTAATGTTATAATGAGTTTCATCGTTAGGGTGGTAGCCCACATTCTTGGCCAATTGTACATTTATTAATTTACCGGGAATCTTTATTAACATCATTGATTTCGACATGATTGATTTAAATACAACACACCACATAATAAATATGTATATATCTAAATGAAAAAAAATACAAGTAAATATATCTCGTTATCTGATTTCCATAACACAAGTGGTTAGCTACTTAACATGGAATGAAGGCAATATGTGTGTTATTGTAAAAAAAAAAACAAGTCACTACATACCGCCATTTTCTTGCGAGCCTTCATGATGCGCACTATAGCTGCCTCGATCTCGTGCTTGCGGTCCTCGTCCACTTTGTTCCGTGTCTCGCGCCGCTCCGGCTCCGACTCGCCCTTTGCCGCTACTGTCTGGATTTTTACTCTGCAAAGGAGGAAATTAGTTAGGCTTGTAATAATAAGGCCTTGTAATGCGGCATCGAAGGTGCATGCCCATATTAGCCCAAAGTAGTGTATTATTTACAGTCCTATACACAATTTGTTATTAGCTGATTGGGCTGGTTATGCCTTTTTCCCAAATCGTACTTATAACCAGAACCATAATGCTTTCGCTACGTGTCCCGTCCTCAAAGTAGGTCGTA
>SJJU01029973.1:0-13027 GCA_012932125.1 Conopomorpha cramerella | reverse complement strand
GCCGGGACAGCTAGTATCCGCTATATGATACTTCATACATACATACATACATACATACACTTCACGCCTGTGTCCCAGAGGGGTAGGCAGAGACTACAGATCTCCATTTGTCACGGTCCTGACATACCCCTTTCGCTTCATCTACATTCATACATCTTTTCATACATGACCTCCGGTTTCGAGTGTAAGAAGTAATACATAATAACATTCGATTATCAAGACGTAGAACGTTCTAGAAACACGATACGAATGAGTTATCTATCAGTCCATCGCTGATATTCAAACACGCTTATAATAATATAATTACAATGATACAAGAATCGATACAAATAGGTACAGAAGTCATTGTCTACATATTTATATCGCTAACAGCAAAATAAACAGATAAAGTATCAAGATTTTCAATGATACGACGCATAGAAATAATAAATAGATAACACAAAGAAGTGTTAATTGAGTAATTTATAACTCGAGAACGTCTGAACAGAATTTTACTAGACTTAATCTGTTATCTACAGACAAACATAGCTTCACCTCAGTCTGCTATAGTTTTTTTTAAACACAATAAACAAGCTTTTGACCACCATCCTGCCTGAAGTTAAGCAGCCATGTGGTCAACGATGGGGATATAAAAAAATAAATCCATCTTCATAAAATTACAGTTTGGTCTCAACAAGTGCCAGAATTCCCATTTGAGCTAAAACATTGCTCGTAATTGGGAATCCTCCTATTCACAATAGGTAATACATAATAAGACTGACACTAATAGGTGCGATGAGCATTTTAGGAATGAATTAATTACATATTTTTTTTTGAAAACACAGAATAATTTATATTTATGACGGTTTGAAGTATAACATATTATGAATGTTTGTGTAAATGTGGATATAGAATAATATAGAGTATAATATACGTTCTTCTGCCTACGATCCTGATATATCTCGATACAATTAACATAAAATTCATTGCAATGTACAGTACATTAAAAAACATATGAATTTTACCCTTACCCACATAATTCCATTATAGTTCAATATAAAACGCATTTCTTTTTCTTATAAAAATAAATAAATACACTTCACGCCTTTTAATCCCAAAGCGGGGTAGGCAGAGGCACTTACTAAAGCAAATGCCCACGGTTAAGCCTATTTGACCTAACGTGACAGGGGGTGAGCCCATCGCGGGCGTGCGGGTTTCATCACGATGTTGTCCTTCACCGTACGAGTTTCGTTGCGTACATGGGCTCTGAAAAAGAGTCCCATTGGTACACGCCCAGTAGCCGGATTCTAACCCGCGACCTCCCGGTTGCAAGTCAAGTATCCGACCAACTGGACCACAGACGCTCTCCTTTTTTATTATTGTAATAGATACTTTAAAATTATGTTGTATAATTTATTGATTGTTACTCATTTAATGTATTGTATGTGTATACTTTGGCTAAATGATTTGTTTAATGTGTGTACACATGTTTTGGATTTTAGTGCAGTCATAAACTTACTTATATTCCAATTTTGTATTGATCTATAAGTGATTAAAATCTGTTATGTGGATCAAATAATAAAAAAAACAAATAAATAATATCTACTCACATTCGACCTATACCCTACCCCGCTTTGGGATTAAAAGGCGTGAAGTGTTCTAATACACTTTTCATCATCAGAAAAGTCATTATCTCAAAATAAAATTGAACAGTCACCGTGTACTGGTACGAAGTAGGGCGTAAACTACATGTAAAATAATCATCTGTGGAATAAAATGAATAAGAACAAAAGTATTACTAACTCCTGCAATTGACTAGATGATTAACTTCACAGCCCACGTGAACAGTTCGTATTACCTCTCGCAATTATATGTTATTTGCAACCTTGAATGTACAGTCAAGTATATTGATTATCTGAACAAACTGTGTTGTTTGTGTGACATGGAAAAGAAAGTATAGAAAATCAGGGACCATACGAACTTAGTTTTGACCAAGTTTAACACTTGAACCATTTTTCTTCAAATCCGTCAAAACACCTAAAAGCAAGACTGCGCCAATATCAACCTATTGAAGTCGCGCGATTTTCATCCTTATGATATCCGCAGAAAAATTTACTTACCATAAAGTCATGAATCATATTAGCCGTGTGTACTTTTTGTGTATAAACAATGAGTCGATATCTCTTAACCCGAACATCGTACAGTCTAGGTGAATACCGTTAGGCTATACCAAAATAGGTAGCAGTTGGGAAATGGCGGCCCACGTTGTCAGTACGTACGACACGACACGCTGCGGAGGCATCGACCTCTGACATTCCCTGTGTTGGCATGCCTGCTAACAATAGAGCATCCTATATAAAGGTACATTTTCGCTGACCCCGATGCGCTAAATCCCAACTTCGCCATTACCCCACCCCGGGGCCAGCGAAGATATCGCCGCGCCCCCGATTTCCCTTGTACCTATCCATTTGTGATAATAACCTGGCAAAGGGCAAGTTTTATGGTATTATTGGACTGGAAAAAGGTGTTACGAGGTGCAATTCGGTCTATTATTAGGGAGGTTTGTTAGGGATTTATTTATTTTAGGAAATTGCGTCCAATGGGGAATTTTATTTGACGTTTTTCTGACAGATTTTTAGGACTTAGAACTGTCATTATATGACAGTTATGTTGGAAAGTAAAAACGTCATAGAAAATTTCCCATTATCTAATGTGGTGGTGGACAGAAACCTTTGGAGTGATGCTTTCTAGGTCATTTCTGGCCTGAAGATTTGGGCCAAAATAGACAGATTACGGTGTTATTGAATTGCCAATGTTGATGAGGGAAATATCCACTTATACGTACGAAGATTGACAGTTGGTGTCTATATGCATTAGTGGCGAAGCTAGGGGGTAAGCCGGTAGTACAAGACAAGCCTATGCCAGGCACATTAACAAATATTTTTAAGGAAATTATGTAGCGTAGGGACTTATTATAGCTCAAATAAGTAAGACAAATAAAAAAATCTAAGTAAGCATTGGTTAAGTGCCTATTTTTCACTACCGGCTTACCTCCTAGCTTCGCCACTAATATGCATAATCTACTATATAAAAATAAGTCTGGTTTTCCTCCCTGACGCTATAACTCCAGAACGCACGAACCGATTTCCACGGTTTTGCATTCGTTTGAAAGGTCTCAGGCTCCGTAAGGTTTATAGCAAAGAAAATTTAAGAAAAATTTCAACAGAAAAGCGGGAAAACGAAACGAAGCCATCTGGTGGCGAAACGGAGTTCGCCGTGTTTGCTAGTTGCTTTTAATTTACGGAGTATATGGTAATATCATCGCCAATTAATCCCGTTAGTTTGCCTACTCTCTCTCTCTCATGGCTATTCTCGAGGCGTAATTTTCGCCGTACAGTGTAAAAATTCTGTTATACTAATTAAGTAAGTTAAACTTCGGGAGTTCAAACAAAAATTTACAAACACTATTGGAGCTAGAAAGCTCAATATCGTGTGGCGTTTGATAGTTTAGTTTAAGCATTTCCCATGCACCAACGGCTTCCAATGTCGCAACGGACCGGGAGTCGGTTTGTAATTTGCACGGTAGATTTTTCGCACGATGCGGACAATATCTTGCACAATGAATGGACTTACGCCGGATTGGGAAATTTCTGAGATGTGGACCTGTCTGTTTACAGTTAGAATTTCATTTTGTGTTGAGACGCAGTGGATAATTAGCATTTAGAGGGCTATTAAGAATGCTTTGTTGATACGATTCGACACTTCAAGTATGACATGACCTTGAAGAAAAAAGAACCGACTTCAACCACTAATATGTTAACAGATTTGTGGTTTTCTCATGGATGCCATTGCCGGAACTGAACCAAACTTAAATGGGACCAAAAGGGAAGCATCAGCATTAAAATTTTAAAAAAATCATTCAATTCGGACAAACCGCCCAAAAAATTGACGTAACAAACATTAAAAATACCGATAAATTGAGAAACTGTTCCGTTTTTTCATCATCATCATCAGCCCATACCCGTCTACTGCTGGACGTAGGCCTCTGAGCCACTTCCTTTAGGGTTTTAGGTCAATCTGGGTCATCCAGTAGTCATATGTCGGTTTTGCTGAACATTTGCCCAATACGTCAAGTCAGTGCGTTTAATATAACGCTGTATTAACACCTGTACGCTAAGATGACAATATGTAGATACAGGTGTTATTATATTGTAAACTTGGCGTAATTGTAATCATTGGAAACTGAACTTTATAGTATAGGAGAGCATACGCATCCCCGGTTCATATTAGACTGTATATCCACACTTGACCTTATTATAAAGGTAGGTTTAATGTTTTATAGAAAAATAACATCACAATGTATTACTCATTTCTCATACATACATTGTACACACACATGGCCAATTAAGTGTTCTTCAAGTAAGTAGAAAACATAGCAATTGTGTTCATAAAAAGTTTATGTATTGAGAAATTAAGGACTGCATTAATATTATTAGTTAAGTGCAATAAGTATGGACCGACAGGATGTTGAATGACTTGCCGGAGTCTGTGTAATAGGTACCTAATGAAGAAGTGTGCTCCATCGTAGACCACATGGCTGCTTAACATCAGGCAGGATGGTGGTCAAACGTTTGTTAATTGTGATAAAAAAATTAAAAGCAATACGATGTCCTACTATTAAACTACTTTTTTACCTTGGACTGTACGTTTGTGTTACCTATGTTCCAAACTTTTGTTTTTGTTTAATGTTGCTACTTACGTTTATTAATAGGTATAAGTAATAGATTTAAGCTATAACAATTGTTAAAACTACTGCACACATTATTTTTCACAACAACTTGGTTTGACTGGTAGAATATGCATTAGCATTAACGCAGACGCAGTAATTAGACAAGAAACAATTACAGTACCTACTTCGAAACAAAACATACCACCAAAAAGTTAAATGATGCAAACTATAGACAGTTACCCAATCTGACTCACGAATCCACCCCAAATGATCATAGAAATCATTTGGGGACGCCCTCGTCCGATAATGTGAAGATTTTCTTAGTAAAATGTTTTAGTTTACAACTTGCCTTACTCCAGTTCAAACGATGCTAAGGCTAACGTAATCCGAGCACTATCAGTAAGTACGTGTGTACGTGAAACGTGTCAGACAAACTTCTGTGGTGATTCCATTGTAAAACATGATCCACAACACCAAACAATACAAACACAATGCTAGCTCACAACAACCGAATGCTGTGAACAACCCAAAGTCCGTATTTTACACAGTGAACAATCTTATCTCCTTGAAATCGAATAATTACTCCGTGCAATTATTAATTATAAGTATACTGATACTCAATTTGGATGATAATGGTACACAAAAAGTTTTTCCTCCAGTATTTTTTCACAAATGAAAAAGTAAGAAAAAAATGTTATCCGTACAAATTACACTAATGTGAAACTTTTATTCGAAAAAGTGAAAACCGTTACACAATTACAATCTAAACAAATATAACAAAGTTAGTGAGTACGTGATCAAAATAAACGCAAACAGGAAAGAGTGAAATAAAAAAAAACAACAAAGAAATGAACCGCAAATCCCTTTTGACGAAAAAATCACAAACCGTTGATCTGTATTGAGACGATCTCCACAGTAACTCATTGAGTACATAACTGTTTTCTAACAACCAATCAACAAGTTAAAACAAAACTTTACAAAAGCGTAAACAGAAAAAGTTTTAAACAAGTTATACTAACTCTAAAAGCATAGAAAACAAACGGAGTACAAAAATAGGTACCGTCATTTAAGTTATTCTGACGTAGGAAAGTGCCCAACACACTTTATAAAGCAAGCAAGTCACTGACACAACATGTTAATGTCACTTTAATACGCAGGCAGTGACTCAGTGATACCAATTATAGCGGAGTCTCGGATTGACTCATAAACGAGCGGGTGCAAATTTTTAGCCTCGTTAAGATCTCAGAAAGAAGTAAAGGTCACGGAGAAATAACTTTGTTTGATGTTGGCAGTTATGTGTTCTTAAGTCCATTAGGTACACGGTATAACTTAGATAAGTTATACCCTAAGATCGATGGTGGATGGGCGGAGGCTCCACTTTCAAAGGTAAAGTGATGGGCGTATCGTAGTTTTGAAGATATCTCAGTCAATATTTTCATCGCAACATTTCCTTCCTGTATTTTTTTTTATTAAGAATAACGAGCAGTGTAACCCATAAGTATGGAGCAGCAGTGTATCTAATAAGTTTTGTGATTACAAAGAAAAAATCTTACTTTTCTCAGGAAATCGTTTGTGAGGTTGTCTCCGTCTCTCTATCTATCTACTGTTTTTGAAAAACACTACCAATATAAAGCCGCATCATTGCTAATTTATCCCGAATTTAAAAACAAAAGAATTTCCACGTGACCGGAATAAAGTAGATAAACCGCAGTTACCACGGCGACACACAGCAAATCTATTACAAAACTGCATTAAAGAAACAGACGCTACTTAAAATTCATGAAACGATACCCCGTGTGCGACGTTCGTCACATTACATAACGCCACGTGAAGTATTAGCATAAGGAAATTCATAATATTCAATGCAGTCATTGCCAAGGTTCGTATCAAGTTCGGCCGAAGTGTCCGCCTTTGGGAAACAGGTTTCGAGGCAATCTCGGACGCCCGTCGAGCGGCCGGCGGCGGTGATGACAGAACGCAACGGTCAGCTCGACCGGTAAAAAAACTGCCGCTGCTACCTTCCATCACAGTACCGCAATCATTTACTTATTCTGTGTTTACATTTAACTTATTCAGTATCTACTTTGTTTCTAGTCTTTTAGTAAAACTTTATCGGACGTATGTTTTGATATTACAAATAGGCATCTATGTGACCACCATCTAAGATCTTTTTGTTTGTATTTTCCGCGCATAAGATAACTTTTTCACTAGCACTGCAGCAACGCTGCTCTGATTTTAACAATTCAGTGGAGTTACTTTTGTGATGGATAGATAGATTTCTTATAAACAAGCATCTAAAAAAAAGTGAAAAAATAACGGAGTAAGTTATAGGTTATTACTACTAAAAGCGAAAGTAAATGTACAGAAATGATACGTAGGTGAAGAGCCAAAAAGAATTAAAAAAGCGTCGTGTTACTACTTCTGACCGATTCTTTACTCTTTAGAATATTTCTCAAATCTCAAAAGATTTCGAGTTCAAGATTCTTGTTCTAGATATATTTACGATGTTTTGGGTAAATCAAGTTCAATTGCGTAAATGTAAGTTTGGACACTTAGGAAACAAGGAAAACGAGTTGCGTAACTGATGTCTTTCTTTTAGTTTTAACAAAAGGAAAAAAGAAAGAATTAAGAAAAGATTAGTGGTCCACGATGGTAACATTGTACAGCCATCGTGTGGCATCAGTACAAAGATCGATCTTTCAATTTGCGCTTTCCTAAGCCTCCAGCAAATTAGTATCCAGCTTATACATTGAGCATAAGAAATGGATACCAAATTATAGGTTTTATGAATTTTGATAACAAAGATACTTCTTGTGACATTAAATCCTGTTTCTCTCAGGCCATTTGATTTAAAAAGTAAACTTTATTAGCATTTGCACAGCAATGATGTCGAAAACCGCAATACGATTACAGTCGACCAGAAAAAGAGAGAGTGTACGTCAGAATTTTATAACACTGCAAGTCGCTAAGCTGTTTATAGTAAAACTTTTATTTTGTCACAAAAGACCAGTTTTCCCGGTCGGCAAAGATTCGCCGGACCGACTACTGAAATCAGGTGGAACCATAAAAAACTCTCTAGTTGTAAGCGAAACTACTTTTCTGCTAGTTAAATTTCTGGTGATGATATTTATCATGGTATATAAAGTTACGAAAGAAGTTTGCATGAGTTCTAATAGTAAAAACAGCATATCAAAAATTGTATTAGGAATACTGTTTAGAAAAAAATCCTGCATCTACTTGTATGCAGTGGCGTGCACACCATATAGGGAAAAAGACACTTCCTACCTTAGTATTTTGGCTACCCGACCTACTAATAGAGTTATTGCTAGATCTTTTTTTGTTGTAATCACGACATATTAGGCTATCGGAGGTCCTGCGTTTTGTGGGTGAGTAGATAACTAGGTACCTATATTTCGTATAGACAAGTTACCTATACATAGTTGTCAGTCCTTGGGGATTACTGCTTACCTTGTCGTAAAAGCCATCGCACGCCACTGCTTGTATGTATCGTACTTTCTATAACTATAGGACGATATGAACCGTTACTTCTCTAACAATGGAAAAATACGACAGCTAAATATAATGACTATGACTCAAAACTCATGCTGTGATTGTCATTTCAAGTCGAGACATCTTTTTTTTTTGTTCAACTTTGCCGTGTCAAGGTTCATCGTCGCTTTCCTCAATTAAACTTCTTGTGAGTACCAGTCACGACTGCGTACAATTCGTAATACAGAATTTATCATACAGTTGCACTATAAAACTTGGTTACACCATTTTGATCTCAATGGGGAATTTTACAGGGCCCTTGTTTCTCTTAGTTATGAAAGATGGCTCTAGTTGTATTAAGGGGGATTAATGTCAACGACTGATGACAAGCAGTCAGTATTGAAGGTGACAGTTCATTTTTTATTTGTTTACTTGTTATAAAACATTCTGAAATTTGAATAACTTATCCCAATAATAAAAAGCATATTAAAATATAACTAACAGAAGTCACCCTGGACCTACTCGTGACATCTAGATAAGAATTTTTTTTAGTGTGAAAATTCCCCATTTAGAAAACTTTAATGTTAAGAATTATAACCTGAAGACATCTTCTAACGTAAGTTATGTATCGAATAGGTATGTAATAGTTGCGAAGCTAGGGGGTAAGCCGGTAGTACAAGACAAGCCTATGCCAGGCACATTAACAAATATTTTCAAGGAAATTAAGTAGCGTAGGGACTTAAGTAGCTCAAATAAGTAAAACAAATAAAAAAATCTAAATTAGCATTTATTAAGTGCCTATTTTCTATTTATTTTCTTATCACTACCGGCTTACCTCCTAGCTTCGCTACTAGACGTAATATGAACAACTGTAATTACATTAAAAACATCGACTTACGACTATAACTATTTCTGTTTAATTAAACGGTTTTTATGTATACTTACTTGTTTTCCGTTAATATGATTTATATTCATAATTACTGCATCCTTGCGATGCTCGTTAAAATGGCAATCGATTTGGTAAGAATAAACGAGACGAAATGTTAGAATTTTCTCAATTTATTAAAATATTCGTTGATATTTGTACATTTTGTAAATGTTAATCGTCTACTTTCAAATTAATTCGAAACGGATTTAAGACATCACCTAAAAAGAACAATTTGAACGCTGTTTTTTCAGTCGCCTGCAAACAGTTGGTGTCGTAGTTGGTGACGCGTTACATTTTCCTGTTGCACTTAGATATTCATTGAGGGTCATTAGATGCCGCTGCCGCTCAGTGTGGGGAAGCTACTGTATCAATTGAAACGGCCATGAGACATCTAGTGGCGATTTACTTATTAACCTGTGTGCAACTTATCGACAAATAATTTGACCCTTCGGATTAACCCGTGATCTGGGATATTACCCGTGTTGAGATATTGACATTGACTTACATAGTTAGCATATACACACGTCAGCATTCCCTCGAACGTTTCGTTACAAGCAAATGCATCAGCCTAATGGGGAATTTTCTTTGACAGATTTTCGGGGTAAGAACTGTTATTAAAAATAAAATAAATAAATACACTTCACGCCTTTTAATCACAAAGCGGGGTAGGCAGAGGCACTTGCTTAGTAAGCAAATGCCCACGGTTCACCAAGCGTATTTAACCCAACGTGACAGGGGGTGAGCCCATCGCCCATGTCCTTCACCGTACGTGGTTTGCGTTGCGTACATAGGCTCTGAAAAAGTCTCATTGGTACACGTCCAGTAGCCGGACTCGAACACGCGACCTCCCGGTTACAAGTCAAGTACCCGACCAATTGAACCACAGACGCTCCCAGAACTGTCATTAATGTTAAACTTTCCAAACAGAGTTTGACAGTAATGACAGTTCTAATCCCGAAAATCTGTCAGAAAAACGTCAAAGAGAATTCCCCATTGCCATGTCTCAAACGCTTGGCAAAACACCATCTGTTTGCAGAAGACTGAAAAAAAAACAGCCTTCAAATTGTTCTTATTAGCTGCTCGTTTCTAAAACCTATTTCGAATGAATTTGTCGGAGGAAAGCAGACGGTTTACATATACCTACAAAACGGATGTAGATTTTTATATATGCGTTAGTTATTATTTTAGTTGAGATTTATTCGAATACGGAAATTGGTTGCAATAAAATGACTATAAAATACAGTCGGGTGATACTAGCTTTCGCTTTTTAAGTAAGTTTATAAAGCCAATGTCACGCCTAAATAAAGTCTACTTGGGCAAATAGCATTTTTGTTCGCAAACAAAATTGCACCATTCAATGAATTTGGTCACGCATTCAAAGAAAAACGCACAGTTTTGCTCACAATATAGGCCAAACACGAACGGTGAGAGAGCGAGATTGCCTGAATGCTTTCTCTTAAATTGAGCTTGCTCAATTTTCCATATTTGCCATAGATAGTTAAACATCCTAGCACAAGATGAACGAGGGTTATATACGATGATAATTATCAGCGTTTCTAATATAGATATTGAACGTCTAGAAAGCTTTAATTTGTCTAATAAACTAAAATCGATACATCACTTTCTACTCTTCTATATTTGAAGAAAGGAACAAGTAACGTCAAGGGACTAGTAACTCAAGAGCTTTGTATACAGTCATTTCCGTTTCAGTGAAAGACCAACGGATGTTCAGCGATGCAAGTGCGCGCTATTCTGACAAACACACGTATTAAGCTGTCCTTGAATACTTTGACGCAATACTTAATCCACTCCTGAACATCAGTCTGTACGACTTAAGACAGGATCATCCCGTTATAGTTAATCTTTATCAGTCGATTGACTAACGGTAGCTTGGACTTTCCAATTCGCGACTACCAGTTGCAACTTGGATGCACCCGTCTCACTTGTCTGAATACTTGATGAGCGGGACGGCACGGGATCACGGTGTGGTGGAATTTTGTGTAAGGCATCGGTTAAAAAGGCTGCACACTTGTGGTAGGTTGGTCGAGGGCATCGTAGCGTGTCGTCGAACAGAAGCCTTGCAAGTGCTCCGATCGATATCGGAGAGCTGTGGGAATTCCAACATCGACAAGAATCATATTTTTGGATATTGTCATCGCAGTGATTTATTAAAATGAATGATAAGTCACAATGTCAATATAAAAGAACACACTTTCTTCGTGCAAACAGTTGCTTTCATTGCAAATGATGCAAGGATTACAGCACACCAAGTTATACATAATATATCTGTTTGAAATGAGTTTTAAATAAAGCATTACTTTCTACCAGTCTGTGTAATAGATGATGATGCGACAGATCATACAAATGGTGGTTTTCAAATTGGAATTTTACTGCAGAGTCATGCCAGTAGTACATTTCTCTTCACTACTATGAAGTTACTGCGTATGTATCTGTATGTCTCTGTGTGTGTTTATAAATCAATCAACCATTCGCTTTCGATCAAAATTATTATTTTTAAATAAATTGTTAGAGTTGCTTGATAAAAAATACTGCCTTGGTTTTTAGTAGACGCATATTCAGTAGCAGTCTGTTACCAAGTTAAATCAATATTCACCTTGGGAACAGCTAATACAAACGTACAGTCAACTGAGAACTAGAGTTAGTCTATAATAATGCTAACAGGAAACATTTGTGGAAATGTTTCTTTGAATTAAATAGGCCCCGAAACTACTGGACCGATTTGAAAAATTATTTCACACCTTTGGGAACTCCAGGATGACAGACCACTTTTACATATCCTTACCAAAACTAAAATAATATCTAATCTTAAATGTAAATAAAACGGAACGTATGCGGTTGAATAAACCTACACATTTTTTTAATGGCTAAAGGCTGTTGAAACTGGAACCTTCTATGTTGTATTGTAGTATGCATTGTTGAATAACTCTCGCTTATTATCGGAAAGCTATTGATTCAGGTACAACTGCATCATTTGTTCTGTCGTTCAAAGCTTAATCATTATGAACACTACATAACACTCTTACTGTAAACAGAAACATCATGAGGAAAGCCCGCATAATAAAATGTGTGAACGGCGACGGGCCTCTCGTGTTATGGTTCACAAGTTTAGTGAAATGTGTGACTTCATATTATCTCTCTTTGATTCTAAGGGCCTAAATATACCAGAGCTAAAACTTTTGCGATAATATACCAGGCTCAACTTAATTGTCAATTGTATATCGAGTAAGGAATGAGCAGTTCCAGTAGACTTGTAATAACCTTTGTTTATGTGACAGCGAGTTTCTTGTTAAGAGGGTTAAGGTCAAAAAGAATTCATAATATTGTGTCGTGTCTGCTAATCTAAATGACATTTTCCAATAATGAACCAATCTTGAAGATTTTTTTTTTTGTTAGAATAAGATATTTCCAATGTGGTCCCAAGATAAAATAATCAGGGTTTGATGAAGGAAACTCCGGTAAAAGGAGGAGATCTTTTAAAAAATGGTATGGACGGGCAACAGTACTATATGAAATCGGTTCTTTTTTCTTCACAAAATTTATTTTGAGAAAAAAAGAGAATGATTTCTTCTAGCCTTAACCAAGCACGAAAATGTTCTTTGTCCTGAAAAATCTGACTTTTATTAGCGGAGACTTTCTCGGTCCTATGATCGGTTAATAATCATTATGCACTTTTGCTCGGAGCCAGGTGAGTTAGAGGGCCCTAAATACTTTCAATATCATATTTAAGTGTGAGTCAACAGTCGGAAAGCCGTGTTTCCTGCGAGAATGATCCGTGACCGCCGCTGCCACTTCCGGTGGGGCACTAGCCACCCATCGGCGCTGTGTCAGGGACACTGGGGCGTGTACACAAACAGCTGCTGGCTCTAATCGATTTCTACAGG
>SJJU01029952.1:0-10060 GCA_012932125.1 Conopomorpha cramerella | reverse complement strand
GCACCATTTGTTGGACAATACACTGAGGAAGGTGTTGTTAGATGCAAGGAGCCTACGCATGAGCGACTCCGCTCGCTTGCGGACGATGGCGTCGAAACAGTCCACGCCCGCCATAAATTATTATGATTATGAGATTTAATGTGTCTAATTTATGGGGCTCACGCCCTGTCACGTTGGGTTAAATACCGTGAACCGTGGGTACTTGTTTAGCAAGTGCCTCTGCCTATGCCGCTTTGGGATTAAAAGGCGTGAAGTGTATTCATTCATGTGTCTGACTAATAAGACATTGACAGTAAAAAGGTTAACTACAGCTAAGATATAAAAAAGCAGACTCAAATTTATTAATAAACGTACAATATATAGCTTCACACCCGTCTCCAAGAGGGGTAGGCGGAGACAAGAGTATTCGTACATAACATATTACGACAATTTCTCATTACGAGATGTCTCACGCAAACGAGCTTTTATAAACTACCAACAGCGCCATGTAGCGGCGAGTAGCGTAACTACGCATCACCAAAACTAAAAAGGACATAGTTTTCAACTCACGTCTTTATCCAAGTCGTCGAGCAGCGAAGCCTTGACCTTCTCGATGTCCTTCTCCCTCTCTTCCGCCTGGATCTTCTCCTCGGCCCGCTTCAGCTCCACTTCCACGTCGTCGAGGCAGAGCTTGCTATCATCCGGCGCCACCTGGTGGTGAGTAGTGATATTAATGATTTACGACTATCTAATTCTGTGATATTCGGTGCGACCTCATCTCCAGCCATCGCCATATACGTAAAGAACAAAAATGCTTCGGAATACGAGGAACAATACCCTGAGGCGAGCAGAGCAATCATACGAAACCATTACATGGATGACTATCTTCAGAGTTTCACGTCAGAAGAAGAAGCCAAGAAGGTCGCCTCAGAAGTAGAAATGATTCACAAGAAGGGTGGCTTCGAGTTGAGGGGATGGACCAAGAAACATTTACTTTTCTTTGTATGAAGAGTTAGTTTCTTTATATACTTGACTAGTGGACGCCCCGCGATTTCATTCGCGTAGTAGTTTAGTACCTGCATCTATATTTCAAGCGTCTAACTTGAGCGGTTTATCATACAAAAGTTTTTTCCCGATAACTCCCGTTTCCATGGGAATTTTCCAATAGCTTGTTGCACCTAAGCTTTAAGTGTACTAAGGTACCTGCATCCCAAATTTTAAGCGTCTACCTTGAGCGGTTTAGATTTTTCATACAAACATTTTATCCCGTTAATTCCCGTTCCCGCGGTAATTTCGGGAATTCCTTCCTTAGTGCACCCCTATGGTACCTAAGCTACGTCCGTTCCAAATTTCAAGTCCCTACGGTTAGCCGTTTGGGCTGTGCGTTGATATGTCAGTCAGTCAGTCAGTCAGCTTTTCCTTTTATATATTTAGATAGTTAAGACAGGACAACGTCTGTCGAGTGCACTAGTATAAACATAAAATATAGTTAACGCAACATGTCACGTGTTGGTGTCGAGGCGCGTTTGCTCGCGTAAGTTGGCAGGCGGCTTTCAAGGCAAGTACGCAGGCAAGTGGTTAGTCGAGTGGCAATTAACTAGCACCAACGATGAAGCAACGAGGAAACGACGAGAGGGCGAGGTTTTTTTTAAAGCTCGCTGTGAAATCGCCTTGCTACATTTTCTTCTTTCGACTGTCAAGCAAGAATTTGTACAAGCACAATAAGGTCGAAATTCCATTGTATGTCGTTAGAAATTAAGGTAATTTATTTACTTGTCGCAAATATAACAAGTTTGTTATTGATGTTTTAGTGTCATAGTAATCTATATCTGTATATATAAAAGAAAGTCGTGTTAGTTACACCATTTATAACAACCGATTTGGTTGAAAATTGGTGGGGAGGTAGCTTAGAACCGGGAGACGGACATAGGATACTTTTTACCCCGATCCTGTTGGTCACGTGGCTATATAGAGGGTGTTATAGTTTGTATGAAATACTGAAACTACACGAATGAAATCGCGGGGCGTCCACTAGTATATATATAAAAAAAAGTCGTGTTAAATACACTATTAACTCAAAATTTACTAAATTCAAATTTACTAAATGAAGAACGGCCCAACCTATTAGGCTGACAATTGGTGAACAGGTAACTTAAAACCAGGAGACTTTATTTTTGAGAATTTATTTTATTACAACGCGTGGACTAAATAACTAAAGTATACCTTAACCCTTAATCAAACAAAGGCAACTTGACCAACACATACTTTAAACCTTATTGAATGTCTTAACTGGAATTATCTAAAGATTTCAGAGAAGATAACACATAAGGGACACTTGCCTGTTTAAACAGTAAACAATAAATTCACCAAATCTTGCTTTACAATTAAAAGCTAGATTTTATAATAAACTTGACCCGGGTTTATGTGATGGAGTCGGTAATGGCGTAATCGGTATGACACGACTTTATTTTCTTTGAGCATCCAGCGTCTGTGGTCCAGTTGGTCGGACTTGTAACCGGGGAGGTCGCGGTTTCGAGTCCGGCTACTGGACGTGCAACAATAGGGCTCTATTTCAGAGCCTATGTACGCAACGCAACGCTCGTACGGTGAAGGATAACATCGTGCTGAAACCCGAACACCACTAGGTGTGTGAACCTTATAAGTGTGCCCACCACCCAGATCTACGTTTCTCGCGTCTGCTACGCAGTGAAGGCCGCAGAGGTGGTGAGCTACATCCAGAAGAAAGCGGGCTGGCTGCTGAGAGTTGAGAAGCTGAACTCTCATCATAACGTGAGCTTCAGCTCTTTTGTGGTGAGAGTTCCGACGGCTCAAGTCTCAACGTTCCTCAGCCCTGACTTCTGGCCGAAGGGTGTCAAGTTTCGGCGCTTTAGAGGGCGCCTGGCACGAGACCCCGCGGAGCACAACACGTCGCGTGTGCCTTTGTTTTAAGTTTATTATAGTATATATATTTATGGTATAAGGTATCTATTTATATGGTCCCTTAGAATTAGTGATTTTAACATCTGTTAATATTCTTAAGTTACTGAAATAAAATGAATTATTATTATTATTAAACGGCGATGGGCTCACCTCCTGACACGTTGGGCCTTCTACCTACCCAGCGTTGGGATTTCTTTCTTTGAACCGACTTTCTTTTATTTATATAGATATAATATATTAATAATAATAAATAAATAAATATTTCAAAACAACACACACATTGCCTTCATCCCATGTTAAGTAGCTAAAGCACTTGTGTTATGGAAATCAGACAACGAGATATACTTACTTAAATACTTTTTTTTTTCTTTTAAATACGTACTTATATAAATAAAACACCCAGACACATCCAACAAGTACTTAAAAGCTCATCACCTAAATACCTGCCAGCCGTGGGAATCGAACCCACGGCCCTATGGAGAAGAGGCAGACATGCTGACCACTACACCAACGGGCCCGTCAAGATCAAGATATAAAAGAACTTTGGTGATAAAACGTCACCACTAACTGAGGACTGAGAATTTATATTCCGTCTCAAAAAGGGTGCAAGGTAAAAGCAGATAAATTGTTTTTACTCTTCTACGGCAACTTGATGCCAGTGTGTTCGTGTGCCATTATTAAGATAAATGCTATGTATTTTAAATGTCTCGACGCCGACATGTGTGTGGGGGGGTGGCTCCCTTGTTTTTGGTAATGTTAGCTGTCTCGCGGGATTATTTTGTGATGTAGGTTGTTGGGATGGAGTGCCTAAATGCCCCTTACTATCCACATGTCTACGTATAAGTAATACATGGGGCGGGAATTACAACAGTGGTAAAAACTTTGATAAAAGACGTTTTAGCATTTTTTCAAAAAAATGCGCACTGACGTTATATTAATAGCTACACACATCAAAAGTGTCTAGGGATCAATAACATTTTTAGCTCTAAAAAAGGAGAAGGTTAGGATCAAAACGTATTAATTTGGGTGTAACCAAATTTGATGAAAAAAAATAGGAAAACTTATACTACTCTTAGGCCCTTTCAGAAGAAAAACATAAATAATCCATTCCCTTTTACATATATGAAATCTATTATTTCTCAAAAACAATTTTAAAAATAGTACATGGTAGTGAAGTTATATATTTGAAAATGTACAGAAACCCTTAGGGGAAGAAAAGCAAATTAATACGTTTAGATTCTAACCTCCTCAAATCTAATTTATTTAAATCCAATCTAATCTTCTGGATTGGTCACCTACCTAATTCTCTATGCCGGTATCAATGACTTATCACCACATTTTGAATAAATTATGAATGAATTCAGTTTATAGCTAGTTTTTTTTAGAAACGCGTGGTGAACAGTGGGCTTTAGCAAGTGCCTTTGCTTACCCCGCTTAGGTTTCAAAAGGCGTGAAGTGTATTTTTTTTTATTTATTTCAAATGGGCCTATAAAAGTTTTGGACTTCGAGACATCGTCATCATCATCAGCCACATGATGTCCACTACTGGGCGAGAGCCTCCCCGTAATGAAATGAAATGATTTTTTCTTCACCGTTATAAATGCTATTACTACAGATATACAGCAGTATAACACAAAGCTTGATGAAAGTCATTTATGATTTTAAAAACAAAAGTAAACGGCCCCGTTTCGATTTGATTTCTTTTACTGGCCGGAAGAACCGGGAAGAAACTGGCATCTTTTCAAATCGTCCGGGCTTACATCTAAGTACTACACAAAAATATGACTAAATACTAATTTAACAAATGCTAGATGGTCCGTCTGATGCCAACAGCTCAAGGCCAAAAATTTAGCTCAATCGCTTGATTTCATGCATTTTATTTTGCCACTTGTCTGATTAAAAAAAAAATAAAAAAAATATACACTTCACGTCTTTTAATCCCAAAGCGGGGTAGGCAGGGCACTTGCTTAATAAGCAAATATTCACGTTTCACCAAGCATATTTAACCCAACGTGACAGGGCCGTCCCATCGCCGTTAGAGGGTTCACACATCTTGTGGTATGCGGGTTTCATCACGATATTGTCCTTCACCGTACGAGCCTTGCGTTGCATACATAGGCTCTGAAAAAGAGTCCCATTGGTACACGACCTGTAGCCGGACTCGAACGCGCGACCTCCCGGTTACAAGTCAAGTATCCGACCAACTGGACTACAGACGCCGTGACGCGTCTGATTAAAACTAAAAAAGCTATTGGATGCGTTTCTTTTTTTTATTACCTGCTGCATATTACACATTGCCCCCGCTGCACCGGCTGTTGATTTAGTCGATTGTTTACTTGATTTGTACTGTGTGTGAGTGAGGAGATGTTATTGCTTCATTGTAAAGGGGAGAGTATCACAAACCCTCTCGTTCTGGTTAGTGGTTTGTTTACCTTCCCGTACTGGTACGGGAAAAAGGGTAATATTTTTCCGATAGTGACTTATTCGCCGTCTTAAAGGGCTATTTTTCAATGGCAACTATAGTTGTTATCTTACTTTTGGAATACTGAGATGAAAAGGGTAGTAGTTTTTGGGATTAAAAGCTCGCGAACTCGGTTTCTGAATTCGTTGTAATGCTTATGAATGGGGGTTTTATTATGGGAAAAATGCCTCCCAAAGAAGATATGGCAAAAGTATAATTGCAAAAGTAAAGTTAAATAAATAACGGATACGACAGAGGGAACTATCCAGAGAGCGAGCAGCAGCGCTCCCTGTGAGTTGAACCACATCACGACTGCAAGCGCCAAACGGCCTGCCAAGCGTTGCAATAATTTGCATTTCCCCGCAATTGGTCATGGAAATCATCGGGGGAGGCCCTCGTCCAGCAGTGGACTTCATGTGGCTGAGGATGATGATGCTGACCCGGTATCGTACCTATTACTGTACCCATGTTCTGTCACAGTGTTGTGAAATCATAAAAAAATTACACAATGTTATTTGGACCGATGGAACCAATTTTATTAACAACAAAGTTGTCTCGGCAAACATTTGTTTTGCCATGGGAAGTCGGGATACAAAGCCCCGTGTATTTAATGAAATACACCTTTTAAACCTTCTCTGAACTTCCGCGTGTAATTCAAGAACAAAATTAGCCAAGACGGTCCAGTCGTTCTTGAGTTTCAGCGTGACTAACGAATATCAATGCATTTTTATATACAGGATGGCTCATTCAAATCGGTCAGTAAAAAATGAACTTGCACTTTTCACTTTTATGGAGATATTCAGGATTTTCTTCTTTTATTCATTTTAAACATCATGTGTCATAAAGACAATTACAGCTAAGACCTACACAAACGATATTAAATAAGAAAAAGTGAAAAGTGCAAGTTAATTTTTTCATAGCAATCGGGTTTGATTCCCGAGCTGAACACAGTTCTTTTTTCAAATAAAGTATGAATGCAGTTTTTTTTTATCAAAATCGGTGACATGGTTCCTAAACACAAATCTTCGTATGTCTTATAGTTTCAGATTTTCACATACTGACCGATTTGAATAAGCCACCCTGTATAAAGATGGACAGAAGAACCGAAAATACATGCATTTTTGGAATTATGAAAACACACGGCTCTTGAAACAAAGGGTTCAGCCGTTCATGGCAACACTTTTATAGGTCCTTGTTTTCATTATTACCCGGTATCACCCTCGCATAAGGCAAACATTAGTCCCCATTTATTTGCGCACGAACATCCTTTGCGCGAGACATACTAAGGGGCACTCAAGTTCATTTAATAAAATCGGTATTAATTTTAAAAATCGTCGTAATTCAACGTAATGACAACACCTCAGCCGAGCTTCTGTTTGCGGAATGTAAGCAGAGACAATGTTTGCTCTTCGACATGAACCCGAGCGCTTCAAGGCATCTGAACGACACAACAAAGTACCCAGTCCAGTAGCATATACATTACCGCTACAGAACGCTAAGCGTATTGTTAAGAGCGCAAAAAACGTCAGTGGAATGTGTAGTTGATTATATTGTAGCTTTATTTGGTACCGGGTTTCGAAATGGCGTCAGATCGTTTGAAAGCATCGGATGTTGATTTTGCTCCGGGTTGTGTGATTTGTAACAGTTATTAGGAACTTTATTATCACAAAGAACATCAAACGGGGGACTGGTCTCTATTGGAAAATTGGACATTGGAGCGGTTGGATTTTACCTCAAGGCGTTCTTTTAAAAACCCTACAGTAAATAATATTTGTGTTTATAAAAATGTCGTATGAATGTGGTTGTGTGTGTTTTTGCACTGGTCCGGAATGGCTCGAGTAATTTTTGTGTTTTTTATTTGTATGATAATGCACTGTATTGATATGTATTTTGTATTTTTTTAAATTGAACTGCGCTAACCCCGGTCATGTTCATAGCAAAACTTATTTATATCTAATCTATATCCGATTTTTACCAAATTTTATATGCGTATTCTGTAGGTCTGAGAATCGTTTACTATCTATTTTTTATGCATCTACCAGTTGTATTTCACCCAATACACGGGGTACAAAGACAACTTATTATGGAAAAACAATTGTTTGCCGGGACAGCTAGTAGTTCTATATTTGGATGTTAATTACGAATTCTGTACGGAATTTACTTGTTAGCCCTGAGTAAGGTTTAATTTTATCCCTAAATTCCCACGTGGACATCTTTAATGCAGTGAGTAATAATGGAATGGCAATCAGAGAATGTACCAAACCGCATGCAAATTAATACCTCTTCCTATGACATGGTTGAAATGAAAAATAAGAATAAAAAAAACCAAGAAAAAGGCAAAAGGGAACGAAACCCTCGTCGCTATCATGTGGGTTGAGAAATTAAAACAAAACCAAACGAAAATATTCGCTTTTCTGAGAGCAAAATAAGAACAAAATGTACAATGACACGAATTGACGTCACAAGGATCCCATGTTCGATTTTTTGCCTCTCCAGCCAGTTTCTAATTAATTTTCAATATGGAGTCGTACGTGTGTCGTCTTTTTTAAAACGTAGGTACGTGTAAAAAAAGCCTTTATAAGATTCTCAGAATACGCTCTTCGCGTCACACTTTTTCAATTTTTTAATTTTACATGCTCTGTGTGCCTGCAAGGTCTATCTGTATCTATGTATGACTATTAGGATGTATTTAAGTTATTAAAAAGAGCGTCTGTGGTCCAGTTGGTCGGACACTTGACTTGTAACCGGGAGGTCCCGGGTTCGAGTCCGGCTACTGGACGTGTACCAATCGGACTCTTTTTCAGAGCCTATGTACGCAACGCAACGCTCGTACGGTGTAGGACAACATCGTGATGAAACCCGCACACCACAAGGTGTGTGAACCCTATAACGGCTATGGGCTCACCCTCTGTCACGTTGGGTTAAATACGCTTGGTGAACCGTGGGTACTTGCTTTAGCAAGTGCCTCTGCCTACCCCTCTTTGGGATTAAAGGCGTGAAGTGTATTTTTAAGTTATTAAAATGTATGTATTTAAAGTTTCTGTGAACGTTTGTACACACTGTACAATTTTCTTCTTTTTCTTTGTTTGTATTGTAATTTGATTAACTGTAATGTTTATAATACTGACCCGCACTTACCATGTTGTGAGGTCGACTGGTAGATAATACTTTAGTATTAAGTCCACCTTTTGTACTTTTTGTGCAATAAAGTATTAAACAATAAACAAGGTCTTACTATTTCCACTGAGAATGTATACTGATACTGCATTTGCTACTAATGCCGTTGATTGCGTTTGGGAATCGCAAAAGGAATATTTTCAGGATGTTTACAGTCGCTCGTAATGGTAAGACGCTGTGTTACAGAAATCGAGTGTCACTATCGGCGTTTGTTTCGACAATGGAGATGTTTAGATGTTGGTTTGAAAAAAGTAATTGATGTAGCGAAATCAGTGAGTCGTAGGCCGTGACCAAGGAATATGGAAATGCATTTTTATACTGCGTGTAAATAGATCCCGCGAGTCGTTGTTAGGCTTGTCAAAATGAACAACTTTTACAATAGCCACAATGCTGGCAAGAGACAAAATATCAACGAAAGCAATGTAGTGACGGCTTTAGCATACATATCGATGGTCCCAATTAAAAATATCGGTAGTGCAATTTTAGGAATATGCACTTTTCTACACCGTTAAATTGGCGATATTAAGATCTATAAACTTATACGTATATTACATCACATCAAGATACCAAAGATGATAAGCTGTTGTAAATTTGAAGTATGTACCACAAGCAGTTCAGTTTTAATATCCAAGTAACTTCTATCTTCTCTCCTGAACATGTTCCGTTTTGTAGATCCGACTTTTTGTGTTTAAATCAAATCTAATCTTCTGGATTGGTCTCCTACCTAATTCCCCATGCCTGTATCAATGACTTATCACCACATTTTGAATAAAATATGAATGAATTCAGTTTTTGTATAATATATTCTTGATTGCAATCTTCTAAAATGTACTTGATCCCAAGACACTTTTGATGTGTGTATTTCATGAAACCAATTTTTCGACGCGCAATACGCAGCTTTTTGCAAAAAAAACCCGCAAATTTTCGAGACACCCAACGACACGGGCGTCGAGGCTATTTCAAACTTTACACACGACACATTATACAGAACAAGCTGACCCGGCAAACGTTGTTTTACCAATGTACGTTAATAACAGTGTTCCTCTACTATTATATGCATGTATTATACATATAAACCTTCCTCAAATCACTCTATCCATTAGAGAAAACCGCATCAACATCCGTTACCTAGTTTTAAAGAAGAAGACAAACAGACAGACAGCGGAAAGCGACTTTGTTTTATACTATGTATGATGATATGAAGTATCTCTCTACTCACCATTGTACTCGTTCTGTTCGGTGGGGGCGTGGCCTCTCTTCTCTCGGCGGCCGAGCGTCTCCCGCCAGATGTTGTATGGCTCGCGGTAGTCTTCATCCACAACAGCAGGTCTGCACAAGTACGAAACAAACAATGTGAAGTCACAGTCATTTGGTAGACAGGAAGGCAGAGTTGGCAACAAAACAGGGATACAGATGATTTGTATAAATAAATATTTTACAACAACACACACATTGCCTTCATCCCATGTTAAGTAGCTAAAGCACTTGTGTTATGGAAATCAC